>JAODUK010042510.1:0-44726 GCA_027564635.1 Typhlichthys eigenmanni
ATATGCAAAACAGTTCCAGGAAGTGCTTGGTGGTCAATTTGAATCAATAAATACAGATACATCACTGCAATTTTGATAATTGGTAGTAAATAAATGCATCGATTTACATTTACAATATCATTTACAGGGTATTTTTTTGTATGTGAGGCTAACTTCCGGGAACTGTTTTGAGGTTCCCGGAACTGTTTGGAGGCCATTGCTGTGAAACAAACAAAAACGGTCCATTGGAGTGAACGTTTACGTGACTCTCTTCTACATGGCTCTGAGGCTATAATATAGTAATACCTGATTAGACCTTTCTTGACCTGTCGTGCACACATACCTGGAGGCCTGTATCAAGCAAAACAGTCAGCTGGCTTGTAAAAGGGCCACCACCCTCACTTGGCCCACTGTCTCCTGCATAGGATTGACATCTCCTATCTTCCAATCCGGTGGCAGCTGACAGCGAGGCCCGCCCCCCTCACTCTCTGCCCCGCCCCCATGGAGCAGACAGAGAGTAAGGAGAAGGCTGAGGCACGCCCACATCTCCGCTACGCCTCCCCGCTGCACTAATCTGCTGAGTAGAGAGAAGAGGTGGAAGGGAAAAAGAGGGGCCGGGGAAGGGGGAGGTGAGAGAAAGCAGAGGGAGATAGAGGGAGATGGAGGTGAGGGGAAAACACGGAGGTTTTGTCGAGCTCAGCAGACAAGTACGAGAACACTGCACAAAAGATCACATGCATTGACAGTGTTTAAAGATCCTCAAAGTAATAGCCTTCCTTTACACTTCACAGTAAATGATCTAAAACATGTACAGGTGGATATAATTGAAACAAATGTAATTATAAAGGGAACAAAAATTAATGCATTCAAGTGTATGCATGGAAATTTTGAAGATCAAGCAGACTTGAAACAGACTGCATAGTATGGTAGACAGTACTGTCCATGCAGTCATAAAGTAGACAGCATAGTAAAACAGGAAAAGTACTGGAAATGTAAAATATTTAAAATACAATACTTGACGCGCAACAAAATGCGAAAATAATATCAAAGGGGACTGTTGTATGTGGCTGTACAACCCACGGTGTTTGTATATTATCATGTCTGCAAAAAAACCAAGACGAAAATGGAGCTTGCATTCCACCCTGAATTAAGAAATGCTATCATGTGAAGTACTGTAAATAGAATAAAAACAAAAGCGCTGCCATTGTGTATTGTGTGTATAGCTTACCACCTATTCCCTCCGTTCTGCCTCAGTTCAACGTGTTTATCTTGCTACTCTTTGAAGAAACGTATGCTGCTCTCTCCACAGCGAAACAATTTATACTCCGCCTGTTGTTGTCTTGTCTAAAAGGAGGGCAAAGTTCAATCCGGGCTATTTGCTTGTATTGACGAGATCTACCGCTTAACAACACATTTATTAGGTGTTAAATGTATCCAACGAAGAAAAGATTACAGGGGCAGATTGACAAACTAAAAGTACAACATCCTATATTTCGTAGGCCTATACTTAAGTCATACTTCTTTTGACATTTGAGTTACAGTGAGTTCTTGCTACATTTGCATTATATTTTAGACATCTGTGCTAAGAACATAAATCTGATCTTTTAACATTCTAACATTCTGGTTTTCTCAACTGAAACATAGGAGATTGTAAATTGCCAACCACTTGCAAATGGGAAACAACAGATAGGCTTTGAAATTTTATTTGATTTTATTATTTTTGAAAGTGCAAGGGTTAATGGTTAGTTAACCATTTTTGTGAGAGTACAATGATTTACAATAAAACAATGATTTAATAGTACAGAATGCTATGTCATCAGCTGTTTTTGAGAATGGAAATTAAAAGAACGTGCAAGAATACAAAGTCCAAGAAGTAAGGGGATTTCAGGTAGAAGACAGCTCTATCACTGGATGACTTCGGTCACAGTCCTCTGGACTCCAACAATCTGTTATTGATTTAGATTACTTGGCACTGACATTTCCACAGGTGATAACATGGCCATTGTGGAAAACTATTGTTTCTCTCTTGTAAACTTGTAATCTCTCTTGATTTATGCAACGTTGGTACAATGTACATGGGTGGCACCGGTGCAGTGGATACAGCAGGGCAACAGGTTCAAACACTGCTTCTATCATATAGGCATATTAATTAAGTATATCATTTCATTACAAACTGTTAAAAAATAAAATGTCATAAACACGAGAAGAGCAAGAAAGATGGAAAAGACAGAATAGGCATATTTGCTCCAGAGACATCCTGTTTGTCACATAAAGGGAGAAGTGGACGGATGGGTGAGGGGAAGCTCCTGCCTCTGTCAGCATAACCGCGTGAACAAAAGGTCAACAACATATTTGTCATCAGAAAAGAAAGCCTATACAAATGTGTAGAACATTTCCAGTTGCTCATTAGTCTAGTGTTTATGTGTATTTAACTGACATATTGATGTTGTTGACACATAATGTGCAATAAAGAAATCCATTAGTGATATGGTATAGGGCAGGCTATAGCTTTACAGGTTTGGCTAGAATTATATTTTAAATTGTGACTTTATTAGCCTATGATTTGAGGTAAAATACACGTATCATTAATTAATTTACACTAGCCTACGGAAAAAACCCGGACTATAAGCATGTGTCAAAACTAGGCTATCAAGCACGCATACATGCACGCACGGCACACACGCACACCCCCACACAAAAGGTAAGATTATAATAGAATAGGAAGTAAGATAGAATATACTTTAAAAAATCAGTATAATAATACGATTGAATCAATGAGACACTTGAGACATACAGGAAAAGCAGCCATACGCCCGAAATGATGCCTTACCGCCACCCATAAATATTCTGTCGCCAGGCAACGTTAATCAGCGTCCCTTTGCTAGTTTTCAAGGGATTCTGGGAAATCGAGGCCTTGTTCTTGAACGACCGCCCTTTTCGGAGAAACGAGAGAAGAGCAGCCCTAGATAACGTGGGGAGACATATTTTAGTTTAACAGCAACCTAAAGCAGCGTAGCTGGATTTGAGGTACGTTTCCTGGTTATTCGTACATGCTATTCTGTTACACGGATGTCACAATTAGAACAAATTTGAAAAAAAATGTGTTTTAAGCGCGATTTGATGACGTAATGTTGATTGTCAACGGCGAAATGGCGAATGCTAACAGGCCTATTTACCCCAAAAGCATGCTATCATAATATTAACGTTTTTTTGGCGATCGAGGATACAATGAACTATTTTGGCTTGTTGGGTGTGGGTATGTTGAACTACTTTTGCGTTTATTTACATTGTTGTTTTATGAAGACTAATTTATGCCTTTAAGCTAACGTATTAGCTAGTCCCTTGGCGTTAGCCATTAGCTTCTTAACTGACGTTCACATGAGAATCACTGGCGCTCTCTTGTTCGTGATTGGCCGAGTGTCAGCAAGCGACTGTCCCTCTACTGCCGCGGACGAGCGTCGCATGCAGTTTTATTCGATAACGGTACCGGGGCTTAAACATTTTTCTAACGATGCTCTTTTAGCTGCCCTGAAAATAATACCGTACCGGTACTGTATTACAATATTTGTTAAATAGCCCTGACTTCACCATCCCATCTTGTCTCATCTCAAACATGCTGGCATCTGATCATAGCTTGGTCAAAAATGTAATTTGTATACGTACAGTACACGTAACCTCATCCTTAAATATATTTTGTTTTACCAGTGATTGCTTCCAATGTTTGTATGATTACTATAGGGAACGAAGGGGTGGATCATGGCGGATGAGGGGGAGGTGGACGCTGAGTGCTGCAGCAAGTTCCCAGCCCATTATAAAGTCATGCTGGACAAATTGAATGAACAGCGTCAACTGGATCAGTTTACAGACATAACTCTAATTGTTGATGGTATGAGTGGAAAAGCACAGCACCGTTTTTAATTAATGTTATCTGTCTGCTACTCAAACACCCCTATGCAATTCTTTTTTCAGGGCATCAGTTCAGGGCCCATAAAGCGGTGTTGGCAGCATGCAGTCAGTTCTTTCACACGTTCTTCCAGGATTTTACCCAGGAGCCGTTGGTGGAGATAGAAGGTGATGATGTTTACTCAAGCCAATTAAAACGTCTGTAAATTATACATGTGTAAACAGCATTTCTTATATCTTGGAACTATTCCAGTTGGCATAAGAGTTAACTTTTTATGGTAAATGTTTAGTATTATTTGTAGTTGGTATTTCTCACCTTGAAAGCATTACAGAACCCCAACATCATTATACCAACATTTGAACAGTGCACTACTGTTTCTTCTTGGCTTTATAATTTTAACCATGCCTTAAAACTAATTATGAATTTACTAAAGTTTTATTGTGTGTGTTTGTTTACTCTTACAGTAAACAAACACAATGTTTTCATTTAATTGAGTATGTTAAACTATTGGGTATCTTGTTAATGTAAAATGTGGT
Source organism: Typhlichthys eigenmanni (assembly GCA_027564635.1). Classification (NCBI taxonomy): domain Eukaryota; kingdom Metazoa; phylum Chordata; class Actinopteri; order Percopsiformes; family Amblyopsidae; genus Typhlichthys; species Typhlichthys eigenmanni. Next base: position 4,420 of record JAODUK010042510.1, read on the forward strand.
CAGTGAGGCTGGAGGAAGATGGTTGACATACAGAAACGACCACCTCTCCATTCTATGCGATAGGGTGCTCCCTCAGGAGCTCTGACCTCCCCAAAGCGGACACGCAGGCTGGGATAGTGTTGTGTGGTGCGGTCTGCACCACTTTGTTTGTGTTCCCATTTAGAGAGCCTGGACTTGTGTAGATAGATACACTGGATTGTATTTTCAGCATGCACACAGAATGGACAGCTAGCAGACAATGAGTAGCTAGCTATTCACTGAATTGGACAAATTTGTATTTAGCTTACAACCTTCTTCTTTTCTCACTTGACGGCTGTCAAATATATTTCTGGACTTCAAATATCATTCATGTTATCCATGCTATAATACACATACGCTTACATTTGGGATGTTATGTTTTCCACATTTGTTTGCGTAAAAGTTGCAACACTGCTTTTTCTTGAATATAATTTTTTTTTTGTTTTTTTTTTCTCTCAGTAGTATTGAGAATTACAATAGTATTTACATATTTATTGAAAGGTGGGGGAGCTTTAAGTTGGAATGTGGTTTCTAATGCCTGAGCTTTACTTTCTTGAATAGTTCTATTTACAGAACCTTGTTGCTCTGCCTGACAGGAGTTAGTAATGCAGCCTTCAGCCAGCTGATAGAGTTCACATACACAGCTACTCTGGCAGTCAGTGGCGAGGAGGAGGCTAATGATGTCTGGAAGGCAGCGGAGTATCTTCAGATGCAGGAGGCCTTAAAGGCACTTGACAATAAGTATGACTATTTTATATCTGCAGATAATTATTAGCTAATATTTAATGCTCCTACATGCTGCTCAAGTCTTTATTTATTTTTGGATAAATATGATGCATTATAAAAAGAGTTTAACTTTGTAATTTCTCTTTTTTTTTTTCCTCAACAGAATAAGCGTGTGTACCTCGCAAAGTGTAACTGGGAAGACGAAAGGCAAAAAATGGAAAATCGCAGAGACGTCTAATGTAATCACAGAGACTCTGCCCTCAGTAGAAGAGGACTCTGTAAGAAACTTGATATAGCGTGGCTCTGTTGATACTTCATTGATATTTAAATACTGAACATTTTTTTTTCTCTCTTATCATGTTGCTCAAGGTGGAGATTGAGGTGATAGGGGAGGAGGATATTGAGGTGGAGGAGTCAGGACTTGAAGAGGTGGTGGGTGCAGAGAAGAATGCTCAGGCTGATTCTAATGACTCTGCCCTAGCCCTGCTGGCAGACATAACCAGCAAGTACCAGCAGGGGTCACCATCTGTGCATGTCCTGAAGAAGGAACTGAATGAAGAGGTATAGATGTTCGCTTTTATTTCAGTATTGCAATTTTATCAAGTTACCTCCTATATTCTATTCACAAAGTTGCTGAGACCAACTTTTAGTAAGGTATTTAAACAACTCTTAAGCTAAGAGAAAGGGATGAGAAATTACTTTAAAAAAATAACTCTATATATAACTCTACTCCAATGCACTTGAACAAATGAGGCATTCATTAAATTGAGAATATAAATATGGAAGTTAAATGCAACACAAAGCACACAAGAAATTCTGGGAAAGGGGGCAGAGCTTAACTTTGTAGCTATTGTTCCACAAATGTGGAATCTCTGCCTGCCATTATGGCCTGCTCATCTGTCAAAGGATTCTATACCTTAAATTACCTTTTTTTTTTTTACTTAACCTATTTGAGATTCATACATGTCTGTTTTCACCATCAGGATGTTGCATTTCAGGAGGAAACTGTGACTGCCTCAAAGGTGCTGGAGAATGTCGAGGTGGTAGAGGTCCAGATCTCCCAAGTAGATAACATGTTCCGCTGCAACAAGTGCGACCGCAGCTTCAAGCTGTTCTACCACCTCAAGCAGCACATGAAGACGCACATCGGTACGCTGGAGAAGCCTCACTTGTGCGCCCACTGTGGTAAAGCGTACACGCGGGAGGGGGCCTTGAAACAGCACGTCACCACCTTCCACTTCGAGGCGGAAGAGCTGTCGCACAACCAGAAGCCGCCGAAGAAAGTGCACATGTGCCAGTACTGTCAGAAGCAGTTCGACCACTTCGGTCACTTCAAGGAGCATCTCCGGAAGCACACGGGTGAGGCTAGGCCAGAACAGTAATGGCTCAGGTGTACGGATGTGCGTGTACATCCATGTTGACTTTTTGTGCCCGCTTGCAGGTGAGAAACCGTACTCGTGTCCAGACTGTCATGAGAAGTTTGCTAGGAACAGCACACTGAAATGTCACATTGCTGCATGCCAGAATGGTGCCGGGGCTAAAAAAGGACGCAAGAAGCTTTATGAGTGTCAGGTAAGGCTTATGAAGGTAGAAACTCTCTTTCAGCCTCTGTTGACCAACCTTACATAGGTTACATATACAAAACTGTAAGCATGTGGAGTTATATTTATGTATGAAGTCACTAAAGTATAACATCACAGGTTTAAAAAAAAAAAAGCTGTTATTGCTTCACAACAATATATTAGTTGTGTGCTGCCCAATAGTTTGATTATATTGTTCTCCTGTGCATGTATTCTCCCCACACACAGTGACATGACCATGACATGACCATCATTTGGATCATTGTTTTGTCTTTATATAATTTTTCATGTGTGTTTTATTTTTTATAAATGTACATTAATGTGGGGACTCGCGTGATAGAGCTTTGTAGGTGCAGGACCAGCTATGTCGAGAGACCCTGGAAGAAGGTGTCTATTTTTACACCTGTTAACATTGGCTTTGTTCCCCTCTGTACCACTAGATGGCAGTATAAACTCCAAAGAAAAGCTCTCGGCAACAAACAAAAAAGTACTCGTTGCACATTATGTGTGTTTTAAATCTGTCTGTCTACACACTATTGTTTAATTTCCACCCCCACTCTCAGGTGTGCAACAGCGTGTTCAACAGCTGGGAGCACTTCAAGAACCACCTTGTAAGCCACACAGGGGACAAGCCCAACCACTGCACCATCTGCGACCTGTGGTTCACCCATCCCAAAGAGCTGAACGCCCACCTCAGGGACCTCCACGGCACCCTGGGTAGCAAGATCCTGGAGGATGAGGAGCAGGAGGAGGAGGCGAGCGACGACTCCGCCGCCGCCGCCACCGCGGCCCTCGCTGTGGCGACGCAGGGCATGGAGGGGGCGGAGACTCTCCTGCTGGACGACGACAACAACATTCACGTGGAGCACGTGACGGTGGAGCCGATGGACGTCATGGAGATGGAGGAGACCACCACCACAGTGGTGGTGGGGGAAGGCGGGATGGCGGAGATGTGCGAGGAGGACGTGCAGAGACTAAAGGAGGCCGGGGTGGAGATCCAGGTGGTGCACGTGACCACCACGGAGGAGATGGAAGGCCACGAGGTGGAGGTGGAGGTGGAGGGCTGAACAGCAGGGGGCGCTGTGGCTTTTCCTTTTCACACGGGTCACCTGCCTGCCTTCCAGCCCACCATCACCCATAAGGCTCTGTGTTTTAGACAGAGCCCCGGCATATCTTGCTGATGGCTGTATTTATTTGTGATCATTCTGGCTGCTACCTCATAGCCAGAATGTGGTGGTGTTTTTTTTATTATTTTTTTGCGCACATTGACTTTGGCCATTCTCCTTATTCTGCTTGTTTCATTTCTTTACAGTGTGTTCTTCAGATGGGTCATACTGTATGGGGTGTGTTTGAGAACATTTTATGAATTGTATGGTATGAAACTCATACTAAAACCTACCAATGTATGAATCTACTTTTTTCCAGTCTTAGATCATGTTTATACTTGATTTTTTTGTATTGAGAAGATTATACCTAAATAATTAGGCAATTTGCAGATGTCTTCCTTTGGTAATGGAAATTCAGACCTTCATGTTTACAGTACAAGGATTACATTTTAAAATAACAGATATTAACTATGCTGTCATTGTTTTAAGTTCATCTAACATTGTGTGTAATGCTGGGCCAGCGTTTGTACAGAAAAATAAAATTGCTATTTAAAAAATTGTGTTCAAAGGTTGTCTAACCCTAGCGATGGATTTGGCTGTCTGCGCTTTACAAAATACATCAGCCCCCTGAAAAATGCATATTGACTACTAGTTCCCAATACCTACACACCACTCCCAATATTGTATGGCTATGCCCACATGCCGATTTTGCGTCTTTTGTTTACATTTTGTCCCACCGCCTCCACCACCTAGCACATCGCACAGCTCCAGCTAGTGCTGCTCCAGTAGGCTACATCTTATCTCTCATTGGCTGAAAAACTGAATATATAAGCCTGCAGTCACATTCTATTTGCCACAGTGTCTGTCGGTTAAAGGGATTTCATTCTGTAAGGCTTTTTTATTTTTTTATTTTATCAGACCAAAACACATCGCGTTCAGTATCAACGGGTAGATTATATATGAAATTAGAACGTGTTTTCTAGCTAATTAGCAAAGGTCTTTTTCATTATTTGTCGTTGATGTGTTAAAGGTAAGAATCTTCCATTCACATGAATCAAATAAGGTTATTTCACAACAGAGAATATGATTAGAAATCGCTGCTTGCCTGTATTGGATGGCGTTTAGTGAAAGCGGCCTGCAAAACGATAACTAAGTGAACTGGTACGTTAAAGTTATGTAATAATCTTAATGCGTACAGTAGTTTAACATTTGAACCTTTGCCTACATGCAGTCTTGTCATTATGTCTAAAATGTATTGGCCTGTATCTTGTGAAATAGTTTTTATTTGTAATATTTAGATACATTGGCAGTAGGCTAGAACATGGCAGAGCAATTACCATCAGTTAAATATTCTAAATTGAACAAGTGGGCTGAATACTATTGACTTTCTTAAACCATTTTAGGGTGGTTGGGATTAACATATCCCAAAGGCCTATTCTGAATGCACATACATGTGCACTGTACATATACAGACATACCTATAATTTACATAAGAACATAGAGTGAACATATAGTGTTAAATCATGTCAGTAAATTATCTAACTTGGTGCCAAAATATGGAAGAAACATTAATTTTATTTTCAAAATTGAATAGCCTACTAGAGATTAATGTATTAGGGACCTCTACTAGGGTATTCTGGGGTCCCAACATCTCTTTTTATTGTGTCTAATATCTATCAAAATGTTAAGTCTGGCTAACAGTATAGGCTACTGTTTTATAGTGTTTCCTGTGTTAACTTTGATCTATGACTTCTCTGAGAATTCTATCAACTAAAAAAGAGAGAAGTCCATTCTGTGTCCATCATGGTTCCATCCAACAAAAGGAATGAGCATGGCTTTTCTAGTGTATCAAAAAAAAAAAAATTGGATCACATCAAATTGAGTAACAGTCTGACCTAAAAAAAAACCAAATCATTCAATGTGGAACTTTTTGTAATGGATTCCTATCAATTACAAACAATAATGTGCCTTGACACACTAACAAACCCAACCTTGAAGTGCAATAAAAATTACACGTTATTTCTGCAGTAGCATTCCATGAGTTTACAGAGCTGAAAAGAAACGGTCTTCTGGTATAAAGCATGTTATCGTTTTAAACATTGCTGGCCGTGTCATTGTACCTGCACCTCATACCTATTATATTATTACCTACCCAGTTACTGATTAGATCATGTTCACTTTATTGTTTCTAATGCTATAGATTTATTTGGGAAGGTCGGGTTGATTAATATTTAAGGGGGCTAAAACCCCCCTAATATCCGTGTCTGTATAGTCAGTCTAGCAGTATATACTGTATATCTGCTTTGTTTTCTGCTTTATATTCCTTTGATGGTTGATCAGTCAGAGCACATAAAACATATTTCTTTACATTTTGAGTGCTGACCTGATGAATAGGCAAACTGATAGTAATGTGAGACTTCTCTCTGTATGTACGATAGGTGTCTGCTGCATTATTATTATGTTGTAGTCCCTGGGAATATAGTCATGGTAACTTTGTTAACACCTTAGAGATCTCTTTCCCTTCCGCTCTCATTCTATCTTCCTGTACTATCATGGGCTGCTGTGCTGTGCCAGTGCCTACACTGCTGGGTCAGTGACCAATTAGGGTTGGTAAAAGAAGATTAAAAATCTTTAAGTAAAACATGCATCAGGTTTGTTAAAATGTTAATATTTTAATTATATTGGTTATATGACTTTTGACATAATATTTGTATGTTTTTCTACAAGTTAACATTGAATGGACCTGAAATTGTCAAGTGGGGCAACCACAGAAGGCTGAGAAGCATTCAACATTTAATCCACCTGGAGTATATACTGTGTAAGTGGCCTCATAAAAGTACTATATTTTTTAAGTATCACATCACAAAAGACCAGTTGCAGGATTATCAGAGTTTAACTTTCAAGAATTTTTGCAATTATTGACTGGGATGTGAAATCAAGTTTATTTATATAGCCCTTAATCACATTGCAGTCATAAAGGGCTGTACAGCCTATTTCGGTCAGAATTATTTTCCACAAAAAAAAGCACTAGGTTATGTTATCTGATTACCCAAAAGTGAATATTACTCCCACAGTTTGGTTCAAACTAATATAATGTCACCATTTTCACCAATAAGCGGAAGGAATGAGATCTGTTTCCTGTTTGGTCATGTGACGTTCGACATAACCGCTATTACGGTAGTGAGAGATAGTAAATTATATATTGTAGAGCTTGTCGACATGTTATTTTCAATAATATATGGAGTCCCCCCTAATTTTATAAATATTGCTAACACTTTTGGGCACTTAAAACTATGTTGTGTGTTTATCGGCCTACTCAATGTAAAAAATATATTTGTAAAATAATTTATTCAAGATAAATCTTACATTTTTTTCAAATGTTATGATTTATGACATAACTTTTATACTTCACAAAACATTGGCATACTCGCAAAACTCTTATGATACATTTATTGTCTCAAAAAGGACTACCATCTTACAATCTTCAATTTGTGGTAGTTGTAGCCTACTGTAATTTTACAACATTCAACATTTTGTGTGCGCACACACTTCATGACAGTCTTTTAACTGCGGTGTGCATGTTAAATTCAATGAAGCATTGTATAGCTGTTACTTTATAGTCCTCCCGCAACACTTAACACTCAAATGTCAGTTAATACCTAATCCTCATCACCCTAACTAGTGAAGGCAGATATAAACATGCTTCTCCATTGTCCATCACCAAGCAACCAAGTGGGTCTATTAGCTGGTGGAATATCAACTCAAAAATATAAGAGTAATTTATTGTTACAGCCTACATGCTTTAAACCACTTATAATCACTAATGAACATGGCACCCATGGCCGTTTTCACAGTCATCAAAACACTCAACGTTTAAATATTGTCTTTAAATGTATTTTTAAAATTTTGTTAGAAAATGTTGATTATAGAAAGTCGGATATGCAGAAAAATAACACTTTTTATTAAAGTAAGTGGAAACATTGTAGTGAATAAAGGTGAATATCAGAATAAATACATTTCTCCTCTAATAAGCTCTGCATTTTCTGTCTGGTGGTTTGTGTTTAGTTTTTATAATTACACATGAAAGGCTGATAAGCGGGACTGTGTTGCTTTGTGCTGCAGAGGAGGCTCTCTGTTCTCTTAGCATGTCCTTTTAGCTTCCCTGAGATCAATGCTATGATATTCATGACACAGACAGAAAAGCAGGTAAGTGTTTGAAGGCTGTGAATGCTTTAGAGACTGTAGGACTCACAAAAGAGAATCCCTTTGATTTGTCTGCCTTCAACATTTGCTGTGAATGAACAAGATTCATGTTTTGAATAACTGCAGCTTGCGTGTGTGTGCACATGCGTGGTATCATTGTCAATTAAAGGTATAGTCAGATATTGCAAGCTAATTGTAATAATACACTTTTTGTCAAATTCAACAAATATCTTGTCGCATTTCACTAGGTTACCGTTCTTTGTGCGTGGTGAAAAAATAATCTACTTCGACACAGCTCTGGCTCCGTAAACAGGAACATAAACAAACATTAACATAAACAATCCCACTTTGCTTAGCAATGCATTTCAATGTGTGGGGCGGCAATGCGGAGGGATATTGTTTTGATTTGAGCTCGAAGTTAGCACGTGTTCTCGAGAATACTCACCCACCCTGCCTACTGGCAGAGCTACTGTGGTTTATAGTCACAGTCGGTCAGCTAACATTGCCCTAACATAACAGGAATAAAAGTGGGATGTGGTATACAATGCGTATGTGTCTACAGAGTCGGTTAAAGGTGCAGTCAGTCGGAAGAATGATTGTTGATATTTGAACTCGATCAAAACAAAAGCGTGACTCCTAAAATGCCATAGGCTGCTCCCTCAGACAGAGTCTCCTCCAACCATATTGGACACACATTGCCAAGGCTGGGATATTGTTGTGTGGTGCATTCTGCACTGTGTGCCAACACCGGATTATTATTTCAGCATGCAATACGGACCTTGAAGAGATTTGTTTGATAGAAAGTTGACAACAATTGCTGACTCCAGCTTTTGTTCCTTTGAAGAGACAGGGAGGTATTTCCTAAAGATCCCAAATGTACAACTGTACCACTTTCATGTCCTGTATGCTTTGTCAGCAGCATGCACGTGTCACCGAGTTACACACCTGCACACCTCACACATGGACAAACACACAAAGAAGCTCATCTGCATTGAGGTGCGGTGCATAATGGACTCAAAGCAGGAGTCATGTTAATGGTAATTAAAGGAGTCATTTCATGCTCCTTTTCACTTGCTGACACAGTTCCTTGACTTATCAAAGCAATGTAGATGACCAGCTTAGGTGAAAATACCACATACATTATGTGGAATAGCATGATCACAACCACAACTCTGTAAAAACGATCAGATTTCAGTGACTGTTGCTTTAAATTTAACAAACCACTGCCCACCCCGCCCTTAAATTCTGTGTTGACGTGAGGCTACGACTGCTTTACTGCTAGTACTCAAACACGTTTTGAACATCGTTTTATGGGTTTTGAACCACATATTGTTTAATTTCAGCAGTGTTTTCAAGGTGTTAATATTGCGCATTAATTCAACATAGCCGTCCAGACTACAGTAAAGGATACGGGAGGCAGAATGTAGTTTGTTGTTGTTCGTGTCAACCACACAGCAGCAGCTAGTCACACAGCCCTGTGAAGGAACAGGGGTGGTACGTTTTGATAACCAGCCATGTATCTACAAAGCACATTATTTCATGAATGAAAGTTAAATTATACCATAGCATTGAACATCGCAGCCATCCTTGCCCGCTAAACAGCCATGTACCCATAAGCACGTATTAATGAATCAAGGGTTACATAGCACGAAACCGCCGCCATTCTTGACACTATGGTGCAGGGCTATGATAGATAGGTGGCTAGCTGCTATAGGTGCTAGATACAACAAAGTGGTATTCGGTTAAACAAGAAACGTTAAAGTTTAACAAAGACATATTCTATCACTATTCAATTATTCGCGGTACCAAAAAGGAAATCGGGTTCCTGAGCAATGTTTAGGTTATGTAAATCAACACAACATTATTTAAACAGCCTATTCCTAATCTGTTTACTGTTTCTGAACAATAGCCTATAATAATCTAATGTAGTTATTGATGTGCACAGTGCATCACTCTTGATAATATGCAGACTAGTTTGTTTATGCTATGGTGGCCTAGCAGTTACTATATCAAAAACTATATTTACAGATTTGGTCATCTACAAATGTTGAACATTAAACTTTTACTTACAGTTTGTGTACTGGCGATCAACATCAGTTCCTTGCCTTATACTACATAGCTGGCCATATCCTCATTGGGGCGTTACCAAACAAAATGTGTGCAGTAATCTACGCAACATATGCACGTTTCTCTTATTCACCTGTTTCCCCGCCCCTCTCCCTTTTTTAGCCAATACAGACCAGGAAGCTAACAGTCCACTTTGAAAGGCTTACTACTTCAACGTGTCACATCAACATTGCTAATTCCAAAAACGACTAGAAATACTTGGTTTTCGTGGAGTGTGTCCTTTAAAGAAGGATTAGACTACAGCGAGCAGCTGAGTGTGTCACACTCTCACGTGTGTGGGATAATAAAGTAACCTTGTAGAGCATTTAAAGATGTCCCCATAATGACTTTAGACCATGTGACAGTGACACAATTATTTGTTTGTTTGGAGACCATTGAAGTTGAACTGCAGGGCAGTATTGATGTTGAACTGCAGGGCAGTAATGCTATCTACCTGTATAGGCCTATAAATAATCGTTACTTTTACGGCACAAACAAGCACAAACGCAGCAGAGACGTGTAAGCTTATGTTGAATCAGTTTATATTTAAAAAATCGAAGCAGCACAAACATTTTAACTGCACAAACCAGCACAAAGCACAAAGTTAACAAACAAGAATATTTTGGGTGATGGAACATCCTTGAACAGGCTGATTGAATTCATAAGGTCCTTTTTAAATATTCTTTCATTATCTAAAAAATGAAGATAAACGAAGATTTTCTAGTAGTCTATTTTACAGACTTTTTGTGTTGGGTTGGGGACCAACTTCACGCGGGTCCTTTACTCTTCTTCCTCCCGCTTTTCTCCTCCCTGTTGTCACCCCTCCCTCACCTGTGGACTATTTATACTCCAGAGATTAAAGGAGCCCATTAAAGCCATGCATGGCTCTAATGGGAGAGCCAACAGATGATTCTGAGCACACAACGTTCCAGTCGCTCTCCACTACCTACTCGAGACAAACTGATGGTAAGGCTACAGCGCTACGATTGAGGATCAAAAACTGAAGGCACACTCTCGGAGTATCTAGATCAAATATGAGCACAGGTGGTTTGGCTGGAACAAATGAAGACTCCCATCTTCATGTCTGAGGGTATGTATGATCATTGTCATGCAACTAAGTGTTTGCTAATCATTTTGCAGTTGATTGCATTTTATGTGTGTGTATGTACAGTGTGTGTGCATGTGTGTGTGTGTGTGTGCGTGTATACGATGTGCGCCCCTTCAGATCAGGCCTTGACAGCCATCTCCCAGACTCGTTTTTTAAAGCGTTTTTACAGCTTTTGACAGTTTCAAAGTGCAATTTGAAATACACCGTAGAAGCTAAAATACGCTACAAATAATTAATCATAATACGGTAATAACGCACGATCAATGCAGTAACGTAAATCATGAGCTAATTACATTGATTCCTTGTCCAGGTCCCCTGCCAGTCCCAACCATGAGCTAAACACATCACACCCTGGGCGTCCTATGCAGGATGACCGCCGTTTGCCCCTCCGAGAGCAGCCGTGATGGGGCCACGGTGGCAGGCTCTGCCGGCTCGGGGGCAGCCGCCACAGCTGGGAGCTCCTCAGTCTCGGGGACACTGGAGTCTGGCGGAGGCTCTGCCGGCGGAGGCTCTGTGGGAGGCACCGGAGGCCAGAGGTGCGCTCGCTGGAGCCGGCAGGACAGCTCGGACATCAACACTGACGACGAGGGAGCCTCCGTCCGCCGTCTCACGCCACTGGAAAGGCTAAACCTAGACATGTGCCAGGATGAGAGGTAAAACAAGGCTACACAAGATCTATTGAGGTTACATGTTCACGTTTACATGTACGGCCTGCACACAGTCTTTGTGTATCTTCTGACTGTTGGGAATTGCCCATTGTTGAATATTTTGCACATGGCCCCTTATTGTTAACCTGACATGCCAGAGAAATTGTTGTCCATCTGGGGAGCCATACATTGAAACTGTTTGTAAAGGGCAGGTACATTTAATTTCTAGATCTCGTAAGCAACAGTTTGACTTTGCCATGAGCTATCAGTCTGGAACCCCTTATTTCAAAGCCATTTGTCATAAAAGCGGTGCTAATACATTTCAAATTCTGTTGTCAAACGAATAAGTACAGAATGGAATGAAAACGTCCTTCCTCAATAATCAGCATTGAAAATAATAAACATAGAAGTGAAAGCATAGTAGTAAGCAACAAACCAGAGATAGACCAAACTTTGCATGCATTTGAGATGCAGTATTATCACCATGATTATGGGCTTAACGTTATAACTGGCGTTTGCCTGTTCTTTTATATATTGTGGCATTGAATTAAGCCAACTAATTTAACATTACTAACAGACTGACTGTAGACAGTAGATGTATATAATATATATGTTTGGACTTTGTTTAATGAGAATCTTGTTCTACTTAAGTAAAACATACAAACATTGCATGCATGCTCCTCACAGCACTGGGCCTGAGATAGCCCAGGAGACAGATAGTCTGGCCTCTGGGTGTGAGAGGGGGCTGCAGGTATGTCCTGCTGTGCAGCTTTGGTGTCTGTCATCAGGACTGAAAAAAATGTGATTGAAATAAAACCTACTACTTACTAATATTTAATATTGCATGTTCAGAACTGATTGGCTAATCAGTTCTGAACATTTCAACACTAAACACAACATGTTTCGGCACTCTTAAGCTTACAGTACAAACGACAGCTCCTGCTTTACTGTGAGGAAGAGAGAGAGATTTAACTTTCACTATGCTTAATTAACTCCTAGAAATGTAACAGCATATTTAGACAAAGAAAATATTTGAGTTAATACAGACGAATTCTCCCCCTTACTTAGTTGGTCTGTGACATCATAGCCTCAGGTAATAATTACGTATACAAAAGTGATTCTTGCTGTCTTCTGACTTGTGGTTGACCATGGTTCACTACACTGTATTCATAATTTCACTCATTATCTTTCAACAGGGTAGTCCGCGAGCTAACAGTGGGTAGGAGAATTGGCTTCTACAAAGTACGAGGAGAGATTGGCTCTGGAAACTTCTCTCATGTCAAGCTGGGAATTCACTCTCTCACTAAAGGTAATAAGCCACAATGGTGTAATACCACTGTAATACCACAGTGAAATATCCCTATTAGAGAAATTCAGTGATCATAGTATTGAATATACAGTAGGTCTAATGGATATTCCCACAAGAGGATGTACAAGGGTGGGCCTGAAGCTTCTCTGTTTTACAGATCACAAATACTAGGGGAGCTGTGTTTACATGGACCATATTATTCAGATTGGAATCGGGTTAAAAGCCCAACCAGAAAGAAAATGCTCCAATATAAACTCCATGATCGGAAGAGAAGCTGCCAACCCGATCAAAATGTCATTCTGAAGCAGAGAGGTTGTATAACCCGTTCCATGACTCGATTGAAAGGAGAATTCTACAATGTAAACGGTTAAACCCGATTACTTCCTGGTTGCGTTCTAATGTACATGCCCCGTCTTACATTTTGTGTGATGCCGATAAACTATTCCGCACAGCCACTGTACAAAGCATGGATGTATTATAACAACGAGAACAGTACAAGGTCTGGACAAAATTGCAACTTGCACAAATAAGTGAATTGGAGTTAGTACGGGTTCTTCATTTGGGGCCGTACATTTCTCCACCAGTTACACAAATAGCTTCACTCTCCCGACGTGCCTACAACTAGAAGCTAGCCGGTTTTAGCCATTTGCTAGTGCAAGTTACATTATGAACTAGATAATGTGTGCATGTTTAACATTGATTCCGATAAGTTGCGATAGCGCATGTAAACACCAGACCCAATTAGGTGACATCACATGTAAACAGGTCACTTGATAATCTTCAATCGGAAGATTCCATTGGGAAAGAAAAAAAAGTGTCCATGTAAACCCAGCTACTGTCTGCTGCCCTTGGACAGATGAACTTATTAGAGATCTCCAGTTTCCCTAGCGACATCTGAAATTGATGCTTGTCTCAAAGGCTAAAGAGAGACAGGAGTGTTGGAGCATGTGCATGGGTGTGTGTGCGTGCGTACGTTTGTGTGTTTTTAAGTGTATAAACTGTCTGCATGTCATATAACATCATATCTCTGTGCCTGTGGATAGTATGTCTCAATCTTCATGTGGATGATATTGAGCCTCCAATACCAATGAGCTGTGATGCATTTTAAATGTTTGTACGGCGGAATTACAGCTGAGAGGGAGCCTAATATCAACGTGAATAATGAATGCTCAAGCACAATTAGATATCTCAACACCGTTTTACAGAACAGGACTTTACTGTATTCAGTTACCAAAGTTGCATTTTGTTCCTCTTCATGAATAATTGAATAGACTTTCACCTTTGTGCTCATGTTTAATAATAATGTCATTCATTACTTTTAATTAGCCTTTTTCACAGTGACAGACGCGGTACTTAGGGTAAACCTTTTTCCTGTCCTGTGAAAAAAATACCTCCTACGCGGAAAAGCGCAATGGAGCGGCCATTCAAGTCAGCACTATACTAACAAAATCGACAGTCTGCTCCAGTGGTTTTCACTCCCTGGAGAGCCACTGCCCTGCCTGTTTTAGATGTCTTCTTCCCCCAAACCACCTGATTCAAATGAATGGGTCGTTAACACGTTATCAATCTCTGCAGAAGCCTGATAACGACCCATTAGAAGGGAGGTGGTGGGGTTTGAAAGGGGTTTTGGGTGGTGGGTGTGGTGAAGGTGTAATGTCGAGGACAGTGTTATTGTTTAGCGTAGGTAGGCCTTGACCGGCATCACGCTCCGTTACAGTAGATGGCGATATATGCACCTTTCAGTTGGTTGCGAACCGCCATGTCTCAAAGGCTTACACTATACTATCTGTCTTACACTATAAATAATAGTGTAAGACTACAGGTAGTCCTACAGTCGTCTTCAGGGTTATACACTCTACATGGGCAATATAAACCTATCCTCTATTATAACTTCAATGCCTGGCTGGCTGCCTCGTTTCTGTTGACCACTCGCATATTCGTCACAGCACGCTGCGAGCTCCCCTCAGCGGCTTGCAGTCCCTGTGCCCGCGCTTGGCTCGGCGCGGCACAAAACCTTTGTTGCGCGGCGCAAGCCGTAGGGATTAATGGGCTCCAGAGTGCAGTGAGTTTGGCCTTTAGGCCTGGTGTGATGCGGTACATACAAACAGATAAATGACAACTTCAAATACAGATCTAATGCGTATAATATGCTTCACCTACTTGTGTATGGCTAACCCTTTTTCTGTGTAACAGCAAAGTTATTACAGTGATTGTCACTAAAGTATACACATGACAAAGCCTTTTTCTACAAGTGTAATTCTGAGCAACTAAGAAAATGGGGAGGAAAGTGTGGAAGACAAGCATGAATGAAAAATACTCAATAAAACCACATATATCCCTGCTAAAACATCCAGCATAAACCAGCATGAATTCCATGCTGGTCCAGGCTGGTTCATACTGGTTAGTGCTGGGGTAGTGCTGGTCCAGGCTGGTGGACCAGCATAGTCATGCTGTTCTCAAGCAACATGGTTCCAGCATGCAAAACATACCTCATGCTGGTGACCAGCAATGCTGGATTTATTAGCAGGGATACCAGAACAGGTATGAACGTATGGTTCTGAATTCTGGCACAAGGCAGGAATTATTGGCTTGCAGCAGTAGCACTTCTAACTGATCTAATCTAACTTTAGAGACAAGAAAATGTATTACAAACATATGGGGAGCATATACTGTACAGTATCCTGTACATATCCATATCAACATTCACAGCAGGAGGCAATGGAAAGGATTCACGTTCTCTCTCTTAAATTGACTGTCACGCACGCGCACACACACACACACACGCACGCACACGTTGAGCAGTACATCAGTAACTGCTGCTGATGACAGATAGGTCCTCCACATTCAGTCCAATTTACATTCAGTTTGTTTATCATTCTTGCAAATTAATTGGATGAGCAATGGAGCATGGATGTTTTTTTCTTATGAATCCAGCCATGCTCGACTAGAAATAATTGTTCCGAGGGAATGAATTTGGTAAATGAGATTGAAATAAAGGTCTGGATCAAAAAGGTCTATAACTACCCTTCAAGACACTAAGGGCCTGTTTCACAAACATGGATTAAGCCTAGTCCTAGACTAAGAACTTTTTTCAACGGAGTTCTTCGTTGAATTGTTCTTTTAGTCTTGGACTAGGCTTAATCCATGTCCATGAAAACAGCCATAAGAATCGCATGTTGCAGCCAATCAGGAGGGCTCAATCAGGACAGTTCACATGATGACTGACTCAGCCAATTGGAATATCAATTTTTTCTCCAAAACCAACCTAATGATGGCTTCAAGTCAGTCTCTTGACTTTAGCATGTCTCATGACATCACCTGTGTTACATCTGCTGTTGATTGTTCTACACAACAGATATGATTACTGTTTGTGTTTCCCTGGTGAGACCATCCTGATGAGCGAATCTATTTTTCACATTATATCCAGCTAAATGCTGTCCATTGGAAGCTGTTCAAGTGGTGTCAAGTCATTGGCACCGGCAGGACCATCTTTAACCCATCGGTCATTGTTATGATTTTGAAACATGCTTGCTTTTCCTGTCTGTCATTGTCTACTGAACTAATGAACTGCACAGCTAGTATTTTCTAGCCAATAACTGTTTTCAGTGGATGGGATCAAGGCCGATGGAGTATGGATGTAAAGCTCACAAAATCAGGATGGTTTTATGAGGGTCTTTGACTTAGAATCCTCGTGTAACTGCAATATTCATTCACTATTCAATTAAAACAAATCTACTAAAAAATGCCTGTTTTTTTGTCACTCTACTGCCAGACAAAGTGGCCATAAAGATCCTGGACAAGACCAAGTTTGATCAAAAGACCCAGAGACTGCTATCCAGAGAAATTTCTAGCATGGAGAAACTGCACCATCCGAACATTATACGCCTTTATGAGGTTAGACTGATTGATAGGCACAGAGACTAATATGATATACTTACAAACACAAGCTAATACTTATTGTGTTTGCAAGTGTCTGATCTGAAAATGGCTGTGTAATGATCACTGCATCCTGACTGCTTTCTTAACGCATGCTAATGTTGTGTTTTCCATCTTCAGGTGGTGGAAACGTTGTCACGGTTACACCTGGTGATGGAATATGCAGGGGGAGGGGAGCTCTACACCAAGATCACTACAGAGGGGAAACTCTCCGACATTGACAGCAAGATTGTCTTCTCTCAGATCCTCTCTGCTGTTAAACACATGGTTAGTTGTTATCAGAAATATGTGTGGGCTGAGTATACTCTGTACATGTTTTATCTTTACATAAGAGATCAAAGACTAATATATACTAAGGCGCAGACAAGCAGTTACAGTTAACTGCTTGATTGTGATTGACATGTTCTATTAAAAGCAGATATAACACATTCACAGAAACATCCACTGCAAAACAGAAATGGGTAAAGAG
This sequence comes from Typhlichthys eigenmanni, assembly GCA_027564635.1. Lineage (NCBI taxonomy): Eukaryota > Metazoa > Chordata > Actinopteri > Percopsiformes > Amblyopsidae > Typhlichthys > Typhlichthys eigenmanni. Next base: position 21,628 of record JAODUK010042510.1, read on the forward strand.
TAAAATCCTTGAGGGTTATTTCCACTGTGGTTGTTTGAAGTGAGTCTAAGTATGTGCGTATGTGTAAGGTGTGTACGCACATACTGTAATTATGTTTGGTTTGGCTAAAACGACTGCATATGGCAAGACTTGCCATATGCATAGACTTGCCACTGTAAAGATGTGTACAGTACACATAATAAACATCTGTTAAAAAATACATATATAAAAAGGTTTTGCTATTTATTTCACTTTCGAATCTATAAAGCACAACTTTTGTTTAGCAGGATAATGAACTTCCTTTACTAACTTCCAGGGGTCAGAGGCTGACCTGCTATTAAATATACTTCTCATTGCTCCTCCTCAGCATGACAACAACATTATACACCGTGATCTGAAGACGGAGAATGTCTTCTACACCTGCAGTACCTGCATCAAGGTGGGCGACTTTGGCTTCAGCACAATCAGCCGCCGCGACGAGACCCTCAACACATTTTGCGGCTCCCCGCCTTACGCTGCGCCGGAGCTCTTCCGGGACGAGAATTACCTGGGCGTCTTCGTGGATATCTGGGCCCTGGGGGTGATGCTGTTTTTCATGGTAACCGGCACCATGCCGTTCAGGGCCGACAACGTGGCCAAGTTGAAGCGATGCATCTTGGACGGGGCCTACACGTTGCCTTCTTGGGTGCCAGAGTCGTGCCAGAGGCTGATCAGGGGCATCCTGCAACCCCAAGCCACAGACCGCTATAGAGTAGAGCAGATAATGGGCTGCGAGTGGCTGCAAGAAGTGGAGTTTCCACGAGCCATGGAACTGTTCAAGCTGGACCCGTCCTACCTGGCAGAGAGCGCCCAATCTGAACTGGAGGAGGACGCGTCTGAGGTGAAAGCAGCTCTGGAGACACTAGGGATCACTTCAGAGCACATCCTCAACAACCAGGGGAAAGACTGCAGGAGCTCCATAACAGGAGTGTATAGGATCCTACTGCACCGCGCACACAAGCAACGGGCTGCAGAGAGCATGCCTGTGGTCACGCGTGTGGTTGGGACAAGTGTGAAAAGTAAAAAGGACCGTCTGAAGGTGTACCGCAGTTTACGGCACACGTCTAAACTCTGTGTAATTCTGTGACAAATAGTTCTGCCTCGTTCTGGTGATTGAAATCTGGCCAGAAAGTGCTTTTACTCCAGGAATAAACCAATCACACATTGACGTTTGGCGTTTTCCTTAATTAAAGTAAAGTCTCTGTGAGAATGTGGTGGCCAGCAGTTTGGCTGTCTTGAAAAATAAATAGAAATATTATTTTGGTCATATTTGTTTGTCATATTGTGTTGTCATTTAATGTAAATGTGACCATAAGCCAGGCATCAGAACTCAATGAGTTGAAGTACAAATGTAGCATTATTTAAAACTGAATAGCACAATTCCCACTATTGTGTAGCAGGGATAGTTTAGAGAGTAAAGCCAATATAACATTGCCCATCTTAAATGCACTTTTCCTGGATGCTATAATTGCAGGCTGTTGCACCTAATGCTTAATACATGCGGATCTGATTCAATATGTACCCAGTATGTCTGCTACTGTACAAGGAAGACTTCATACTGCAGCTATCTTACCACTTACCACTGTATCAGATGTAAATCTACAAGTTGTTCCTAACTGGTTGATCCTTTCCTGAACATTTTTGATCTCACTCAATTATTCACTCAATATTGTAAAATTATCAAAATCAGCTACTAAATTTACTCTAAGGCTATAATGACAATCACCATAACTGTTATTAATAATTCCCTTTGCTGCCATACCAATGTATGTAGCCTTTTCATTAAAATAATATTAAAATAAAAATTGTGTACATGATTTTATATGTAGGCCTGTGTAAAAAGTATGTGTATGTGGGGTATGTGACTGCTTTGAATCTAAGATGAACACCAAACGATAAAAGGAGGGGAGGGGTTGAGTGACGTTTATTGCGTGGAACTATTTAGTTAAAGTTAATATTCTTCATTATTAATTGCACTGCAATTAACAATTAGGGTGCAATTATTGCAGCAGCAGTATATATATTTATACTACATTTCCCATGAGGCCAAGCCCCATCTATGGAGGACCGTTACGTACATGTAATCGTCTATACGTGATGACGCATTTTTTGCCATGTTGGAACTAGGAAGGCGATTTCACCATATAACTATATGGATTTGAAGACGACTAGCCTGAAGACGCCTAGCAGAAGAAACAACGCGGAGACGACAAACGTCAAGCCTAGTTGGGTACACTGACCTGAATGGTATAATATACAGTCAAACGAAGGTAATGATAATAGACCAGATATTTTCTGTTTGCATTCCTTCTTTAAAAACAGTTTATTTTGCTGCAGTCTTTTTACCACGCCCTCTCGACAATACAACAGATAGGCCTTTGATTACTGTAGCCTATGTTTGTTATTTTTATTTTCCTTAGTTTTCAATCGTATCGCATTTTACACCAAATCACAGTTGGAATCAATTGGACTGTTTCATTGTATGATCAGTTTTATTACCGTAAGTGATTTTTTTTTTATGGTAATGTGCTCTGCAGACGGCCTCTGCCTTGAGGATTAAAACAAATAATGGTACCGGTTACTTCCCGATTATCCGGACCACATTAGGTCTAATTCTGTATTTGTTCTACTATCTGGTTGAGGTAAGGTCTCTGTCTAGCTCTGAAATACTACTTACAGACACTTTAAGATTAGGCCCAGAATACTGGATTTTAACTGGTTAGGTCACTAACTTGGGTGTTCTCTGTTTGAAATAAAAAAAAAAAAAATAATACCGTAAATAAAATGTTTTTTTTTTTGTTTTTTTTTTTTTTTGCTAAGGATCCTGCTTATTTGTTTGACACTTGACAGATTTCATGTTGTTGATAATGGTGTGTGTGGGCGGAGCCCATTGAAAGATGAAGTCATGATAAAAACTAGGAGATGATGCAATACAAAGCTGTTAACAACTCTAAGTTTATTAGACGTCAATAGATCCTTATTACAAACTTTGCAAGCTAAGTGACGTTAACGTGATAAGTCACAAGACAGTAGGTATTCATAGTAAAAATTTTATTATTTCGTTTTTTTTTTTCATACTGCATTAATACAATGTAATTTTATTGAAGGTTGCATACTGTAATGCTCCAACTTTAGGCAACTGACTATACACAGAGTAACATCAAGCAGGTCTAACAAAAAACAATAACAATAACAATACATTTCTCACACATGCTTGTGGGTCTTTTCAGATGTCAGATATTGATGACCTTGCCAACATGGATGGAGCTGACCTATTAGGTCTCTTGTTCCAGGATGGAGCAGATGGAACTGAGCCCTTCTTACCTGATGGAAACTGCCTCATTGAGGATTGGCTTTCTGATCAGAATGTAAGAATTGTCGTTGCCTTCCAATCTAATTTCCATGGTGAAAATCTGCATACTTCCACATAAAGATCAATTGATGTAGCCTGACACGTATATTGGACACAACCCCCTCAGATGCTGACAGACTTGGACACAGAAGACTTCCTCTCTAGCCTGCTGGAAGGAGGAGACCCGAGTGCGCCCGTTATCTGGCCCTCCCATTCTCCCCTGGGCAGTGACAGTGGCATCTCTGATGACAGCAGCATTGGTGGCGGGGCTAGAAACAGCGGGGGGCTTCTCACTTGCCCAAGCCCTGCGGGCAGCGATACTGACCCAGCCCCGCGCAGCCCAGTCGACCACCAGGCGGGGAGCCCTGAGACCCTGGCAGTCCAAACTGACCACAGCTACTCCCTGCTCCAGGGCATGGAATCAGACCTAGATGTGCTTCAGAGTGTACGAGCAGAGAAGCCAGATACGGATGTCTTCATTGATTTGGGTATGTATTGCCCAATAAAGCCGAGATTACTTTTTGATTTATTTGTATTGATTGTGTTGATTTGTTAATGTAAAAATGCTTTTATTGAAGCTCAACATGCATTTGAAAAGCATGTTTCTCTTTGTCTTTCAGATGATTTGGAGGATGAGATGGATGAGGAGATGGATGAGGATTTGTCTGATGAGCAACCCTACACTCTATCTATTGAAGACGCCACACATGGATCAACACAGATCAACGAAAGAGAACAGGTTAGTTTTCACACAAAAATAAAAATACATAAAGTATTTATAAATAAATACATATGTATGTATACTGTATGAAGAAAGATATTTCTTTATACATGTTTAAAGGGTGTTTTATGAAGCCTCAATTGTTTAAGCTAAGCATGCCTTAATTGGTCTATATCCTATTTGGATTAGTGGACACTTGCACAAATAAATAAATACACAAAACTCTGGCACCACCTAGTGGCTACATTTCAAACTACAGTTGAACTGTTTTCTAGATTTCATAAAACAAGTGTGTCCTTCCTATGCCCATCTAGTTCCAAGTTAAGGAAATTGTTCTCACTGAGGAGGAGAAGCGACTTTTGGCGAAAGAGGGTGCCACCATTCCATCATACATGCCTCTCACAAAGGTAATAATAACTGAGTAGTAACTGGACACTGACACGTGTACTATTTACATAAATATATATATTCTTTTTATATACAATTTTGACTGCATTTGTTTCCAGTACAAGTCATTATGTGAGTAATCAGCAATCATCTCAACAATCCCTCTCTTTATCCTAGGCAGAGGAGAGGACCTTGAAGAGAGTGAGGAGGAAAATTAGAAATAAGCAGTCTGCTCAGGAGAGTCGCAAGAAGAAGAAAGTGTATGTTGATGGACTGGAGAACAGGTAGACATGTGTTAATTTATTTTTTTGTTGTGGTTTAACATCGCTATAGCTGCTTTTATTGAAGACTGCGGGTTAAAAGTCCCTGCACGTGTCATATTGTCAGTTTGACTCGCTGAAACAAACAGCACTGCTTTGCCACACACACCAGTGAGAAAATGTATAGATGATGTTCTACAAAGGGGAAACTAATAATACATAGGCGCAGTTATTGAACTTAGTAGCACATCTGTATATTCTATATTTGTATATGACAAGTGGGATGAGCAGCTCGTTGCTGTGTTTCCAACTATAGGGTTGCCATCTGTACAGCACACAACCAGGAACTTCAAAAGAAGGTTCAACTGCTCCAGAAACAGAACATGTAAGAGAGCTAATCCAGTAATATCATCATAATAACAAAATACTTGCTATAATCCTGCCTACTTTGAGAACTTGTGTTACGTCTGTTCCTGCAGCTCCCTGATAGAGCATCTGAGAAAGCTGCAGTCCATGATTAAGATGTCCTCTATGAAGCCTAGCCCCACCAGTACATGTATTATGGTAGTACACTGTACCAATATACTTAAACTCTGCAGTGCACATAACGGAGTGTCTGGCTCTTTATTTACAACAAGTGTTTGCTGTCTTACTACTCTTCTCTCTCTTCCTCCAGGTGTTCCTTCTTTCTTTCTGCCTGATAATCTTCCCTTCAGTCAATCCATTTGGTGGCAGAACAGGACAGGACAAGCTCTACACACCCTCTTCTGGTCAGTTGATACATTGGCTTCTTATGAAATGTTCAGACCCACCCACCCAGGCAGGTGGAGAGGGTTCCACACCACTAGGGGCAGTGTGACAGAGTAAATACTACTGCTCCCGGCGTCTACAAACCTGGAAATGCTGGGAGGTGTAGTATCTTAGGTAGTAGTATTAGCAGTACAAATGTTCATGCACGTGAGCATGTAAGATTCATGTCTCTAACTTTGAGGTAGCCTTGTGGCACTTCAATGTTGTTGTTTTCATTTTATTTTTACATAATATCAATGTATATATTTGAACTTGAGAGACTAATGTCTCTAAATGACTTGCGTGAGAGGGATCGAGCTTTGGCAACACCATTGTTGTGAAATGTTACAAGCTAAGAACATCTGCTCTTCACTCTTGCAGCCATGTCCAGGATGCTGCGCTCACTGCCAGTAAACCAAGATGCCATGGGTTACGAGGACGCTGAGGACTCTCTCTTGGTGGAGAACACCAAGACCATCTTCGCCGGAGGCCAGCAGAACCACACTCCAGACTACCACAAGGTGGAGCAGTCAGACTCCGAAACGGGTGTCAACAGCAACTCTTCAGCTGACTTCCCAGGTCCTGCTCAGTCCACTGAGGTTAAGCCGGGATCTCCTGGTGGGGTGGACGGCTTACCGGACGGTTCCATCGAGCCTATAGCAGCGGCCGCTGTGGCCTATGAGGTCCCTGGAGGCAAGGAGAACTGGACTGACAGGAAGCCCACGTCCGTTATATTGCAGCAGCGCCGCTCGGATGAAATGTAAGGAACAGGGACATTATACAACCAACAGAGGGAGACATACTTCCTCTCGTGGCTGACTGTTTAATGGTGGAAGGGAGCATTTTTAGAATTATTGGTCAGGCTTTCTATCCCTACCTTTCCCCTGTAAAGTTCTTCTGATGTTCGTCTAATAGCACTTTGTACTGTTTTCCTTGTTCTAGTGATCAAGAAGGACGTGAGATTTGTGTTAAACACTGTTACTGTACATCTTTTCATTAGGATGTGAGTGCAAGCGATACGATATAAGATGCTTTATTCTCATGATGCTTGAAAAATAAAGTGGTTGTTAAACCACTTCACTACTTTAGCCATTACAGGACTTTTGGCCACGTAGATTAATTCAACGTTTCATAACACTTCCTTTGTAACAAGAGTGTTCTCCTCCCCTTTATTTTTGATATCATTAAAAAATAAGTTGAGAAAAAAAAAAACAGCTTCTCAATAACAACTTGAGACTATCATTGATGTAGCCATTGGCTGTTCCTAGTAATCACCTCATTGACATGTTTGGTCAGTTTAACCCCTCTGAAATTTGTCGGGAACTTGACAACCCTCTGTTTGCACGAAATTAGGTCTTAAAACAGTATGATTTGTTAGTAAGATATAGCAGAATAATGACTTTCAAAAATGTAATTACCTGTGACCTGTGTGTCGGTGAGGATTTTTTAAATTTGTGCATAAATACTATTAGATTATTCATCAAAATGTTGTAATGTAGTATTATGTAAAAAGATGCACTGATATTTGATATAATCTAATATGTAAATAAGCTCTGATTGTTCCTATTATGTACTTTGAACTCTTTATCAATGTATACAGTATGTCTATGAATAAACATTTTTATATTTCATGATAATCTTGTATACATTAAATGTATTATTATTGTATTACATTTATCACTCACTACTAAAGAAATATTACCAGCCATTATGCCACTACTATGCAAATTACAGTAAATGTAGGCAATAGCCATATTAGTTTGATTACTTTGCCTTTCCCTTCATCTGGCTTCAGTATTGATTTTGTAGGCTGCTGGAATTTTCTGATGCAAGCGCTCTACAATGCAGTGACAATAGGCTATCCAGTCAGTGTGGTTGTGATCAATGGTATACTCATTGGAGATTCCATCCATCGCCATCCACTTATCCAGTCGGGCCACGGCCCGACTCTAGGCTGGCTAGTTAAAAGTTGGAGATTGTCTTTTAATAATAAATGTTTATTCTAATCTGTCCGTAGCCTATACTGGCATTTTGACAATTGTGCACTTATTATGTTGTTCATCTGAATATCAACCAATGGGCCTCATTTTATATTATATTTTATTTTCAATTCACAGTAGGCCTACACCAGTCTTGGGCCAACAATGACTCATGACGGATTGGTTAGTCACGGGCGTAAAATGTGATAAAGGTCTCTCTCGTTTCTTGCCACCAGATGGCGATGCGAGGCTGCCTTAAGTGTTGAAGTTCTACTAGCGGATTTTTGCGCAGATAGGCTACTGCTTTACTCCATCTCCAGCAGTCAACATGGCAAGTTAATGCACTTTATCGGGTGACTAATTAGGCTATATCTGACATGGCATAATCAAATTCGCAAACACATTTGTACGAAAAGATTGCATTTGATTTAAAAAGGTTCATCCTATAATTTAATTGATTTAACGCTGACTAATGACGAAGACATGTATTGAAAGTATTAATGAAACGTAGATGTAGTAAGCCTAATCTTAAACGGCAGGCAACGAACGGCTGCTCATATAAAACAAGACAACCACAATTTAAACTTTCACGAATTCAGACACCTGTCTGCAGACAAACATGCGAAGTGTAAATATGGACCACAACGATAACGCATCTTTACCCCGACACGCGTCGCTTTTCAGAAGGGCCGCGCATCTGTCAGGCATCTGCCGGACGCCAATATCCACAACATGGAATGATAAGAGCGCACACACACACACGCACACACACACGCACACGCACACGCACACACACACACACAGATCCCCATCCCCCACACTAGTCCGATCATGAAAGAACGGGGGGCAGGTGGAGCACGAGCCTATTATGCGAAAACAGACCCTCAATTGTCCTGGTAATGAATCGCCACGCGTCATGAAGGGCCTGCCATCAGTCACAGTATTTCTTTTCAATGGACAAACAATATTGGCGTGTGCCGATTTACAACGCATGCCCCCAAGTCTGCTCCAAATAGAATAAAACATAATGATGCCATAACCTGCTGCTACAGAACACAAGTAATACCGATTTATTAACACAATGCAATACATGTCACGTTATAGGTTGGTGTCTTATCAGGCTAACTAGTCCTATGTAGTGTTCGAAATAAATGAAACTACTTTAAAATATATATAGTCTGTTTACAACTCAGAATGGTAAAAGTTCCAAGCATCTAAACTTGGGTTTAATTGGTTGCAAGAATGACTCAAATATCATATTTCAAATATTAGGCATATGCCCTGTGAGCATGTTATCACGATGATACGTCTTAGCCTAAAATGTTCTCTTTACTTGTTTTATAATAGGAATAGAAACCACACGGGACACAGTGTGCATAACAATTACATAACCCACAACAAACATCAGACTGCTATGATGATCCTATGTCTGCTGAATTTAGAATAGATTTGACTGGAATTGCAACCTATACCAATCCATGCAGAACTTTAGTTTTTGTATAATGTGGTGATGTTGGATGTTGACAACACTGCAAAAGCGAGTGTAGGAAGGGGGGGATTTCTTAAAACCTAGTAGGCTAATCCTTCCCCACGTGGGCTTGTCAACAAGGGCACTATACTGTCTGGGGACTTTTGCATTCGTCACCATGCCTGCTCTGAGCCAATCGCTGAAGGCAGACTCGGAAAACACCGCCCCTTGCCGAGAATTCACGACAGCCAGCTATAAAACCATTGACAGCGTGCTGGAACACTTATAACGCAAACTCCTGCAACGAGAACGCTACAACAGTACAAACAATTCCACTTGTATCAAGACAAGTCCGATCGCAGTTGGATTATTTATAATCATGACTCTTGAAGAGATCCGAGGACAAGAGAGCGCAATGGAAACTGCCGATAGGTAAATATTTAATAGCAAAATAAATGGGGATTTGACATGTTTAAAACAATTACATAAAAAACGAAACATTTATTTTATTTAAGTTGGCTATACAGTCGGCTGACGATTTCTGCTTTTTCCTTCCAGGGTACAAAGTGCAGGCACAGCGCTGGAAGATCTGCTGGTCGCTGCAAAGAAACAGGACTACCTTACCGTCGGAGTCTACGAGTCTGCTAAAGTCATGAATGTGTAAGTTAAATACTAGGCCTATAACAAACTATTAAAATGCATTCGCAGTTTTTAAATGTAAATATGCATACGGGAATATATTCTCACTGTCCTTGTTTTCTCTCCTTACAGTGACCCAGACAGTGTGGCGTTCTGCATCCTTGCAACAGACGAGGAGTATGAATGCGACATAGCGCTTCAGATCCACTTCACCCTCATCCAAGCGTTCTGCTTCGACAACGACATCAACGTGGTGCGCGTAAACGACATCGAGCGCCTGGCTGATCTCGTGGGCACGGACACAGCCGGCGAGCCCAAGGACGCGCACTGCATTCTTGTCACGGTACGTTCTGTGAATCACCATGCTGTCACGAGTCAGCATTCCTGACATGATCACATGGTTTCCCCGCTGTCTGAATTACCGTTCATTGGGTTAATGCTTTTCCTTGTGACATTTTTGCAAATCTAATGTCATGTATCTGTCTTTTTTTACAGAGCCCCAGTGCAAATCCATGGAAGGACATTTCTCTGGACAAGCTTAGCCTGTTTTGTGAAGAAAGTCGCAGTATGTATGACTGGGTTCCTACCATCACCCTCCCAGAGCGCTGAACTGAACTGGACATCTATGTGCTTCTAATAATGAAGAAATTCAAGGAGCTTGTCTAATTTGAGGGCTCGAAGCCTTGTGCTCCCTTGCCTGGATTAGGAGGTTATGGCTGTAGCCCCTGGCTCCAAGTGCATTCTGGGTCAGCATGTTGGTTCTGGATTACCGTCGAGGATGGGTTATAGTTCAGAGGTGTGGGCTGGTTCAGGTGTACATGGACTGGGCCAAATGAGGACTGCTTGCCAGGTGGACACTGAGGAGGAGTTTATTTGCAGCTTTTCTCCTCAGCAGGAAGATGGTGACCTATAACGGGCCCAATGCAAAGGCTACAGGGGAACCTGAGACAGGAGAAGAAGAGGAAAAAAAAAGAGATGGACAAGAGATGGACAGTAGGAAGTGTGGAAGCTGTGCTGCATGGGTGTTGTGCACAAAGACGAAAGGGAAATGTTGGATCCCATGAAAGCTACCCGAAGACGAATAAAGAGACTTTACTTTTCTTTGCAAAAATTCCGGTTAGCCTCCATGAAGTTGGAAAATCCCAAAAGACTTTATTGAAACTCATATTATGAGCTGTATACCGTTGAACAATCTTGACAAGACATGAACTTTCACGGACTATGCAGAAATATGCAATGCAATATCATATTCCTTTGTATGCATTTTTCATGTTTTGAAAATAAATATTTAAAATGACTCGTTGTTGTCGGATATGTTATTTCTCACACTCATTCCTGATTTGGTGCAGCTACAGCGCGACAGGACAGAGATTGTACGATCTCACCCGTTACGCAACCTGGTTTGCACATCCACAGTGGTAGTACATTAAGTCGCATGTTAAATATGCTAATGTTAATGCTGGTGACAACAGAGAGAGCAGAACAGCACTCGCACTAGAATGATATCTGTAACGTGGGCTTCTTCCAGGCATTGACCTTTTACCACCCATGCACCAGCTGCCTTGCGCGACAGCTTGCGCAGTCGCCAGAGCCAGGACTGGGGCCAAGGTCTGGGGGTGGGGGGGTGGTGGTGGCATACTGGGATACTGTGTAAGGGGGTGGGTGGTGTGTGTGTGTGTGTGTGTGTGTGTGTGTGTGTGGGGGGGGGGGCCTGAAAGAAGCTTTCTTTTGTTTTCAGCCCCCTTCTTCTGCACTGTCAGAGAAATCTGTATGTCTGTGTCAGCAGGAAGTGCGGCTAGTTGCAATCGTGTGCATCCAAGTGGATATGGGAGTTTGCATTCTGTTAGGAAGTCATGTATACAAATGAGAGCACTGCAGCCTTGACCACTGTACATACCGTGGGAGGGATGCATTATTATAGGAGACTGTATTTGCCTATTACATTTGCACACGATTAATCAATTTAAGGAAGTGCCTGTAAGTTCTGTAACATACAGACACCATATGAGCAAATACACAGTATGATGAATAAGACTTTTCTTCACACACAAAGGCACATGCACACACACTCTGGCACTGGACATGATTTGTAAAATTGTGCCTGCGTGGGGGTAAATGGCAGGTTAAAAGTGTGTGTGTGATTGTGTGTTGTGTTGGGCTGAGTTTTAAAACTGCCGGTAAAGATTCGCCCACATCAAAGAAACAGGAGTATTCAAAGAAACTTGCTTTTCTCTGTAATACCACAGCCTTCATGTAACCACTGGTCATGTACACACTCAAATGCAGACACACATGCTGTCGCCGAGACACAGATAGGAAACCACCCTTCATGCAAACACACAGACACACACACACACACACACACACACACACACACACACACGTACACAAATGCACACTAAAAAGGTTTGGCAGGTCCCCCTCAGTTCTGTGTTCCGTCTTCCAAGAAGATTGAAAACTTTACACTCTGAATGAGGAAGATGCAAATCTTTACATGGGGCTTTCCATTACTAGCTGTGTTGGAAGCTATGCACATATAACAACTTGAGACATGGTGCTGATGGTCATGAGGCCTGCGTATCTGGCTTGCATAGAGGCCTCAGGCAACATCATCAATCCTCTCTCTGGCTATCGCAAAAGACAAACAGCAATATATGTTTAAGATATCATGTTAAGCTTAAGATAACACATTTGGCTAAAGAAAAGTTTTGAAATGCTGCATGATGTGTACTTAAAAGAGCTGCATAAGGTTTGAGGATATTCACTACAGCAAAGCAAACTCAGGAAACAACAATAGCAGCCTCTTTCAATATTGTACCAGTTTTGTGAGGGAGTAAAAAGTAATGCCCTAGATAATACAATCCCATTTCCGAAAAAATATATAAATCTGCCCATTGTGGGTGGACGCACAATTAATTTCCCAGAATGCTTGTTCCTTGTTAAATTCACGTCAATTCATATGAGGATAGAATTCCTGCAAGTCTCACCTTGAACATAAAGATATGGATACCCTAGATTGATATCATACTGTATACTGTTAAGACAGGGATACAATACCGTAGATTGATATCATATACTGTATGTATTTCATGTTTTGACAATGTAATTTTTATGAAATACTGACGTTGTAGGCTGTGTGTGTATTTCAGCATTTTCTTAACTGTCACAGGTGCATGCGGGCCAACAGAGAACTAAGCCACTGGGATGCAGCTGGAGAGAGCTCAGCAATGTGGTTAGCAAATATATTCTACTCTGTTGTTGCTTCATGCCTGACACAGACTGGCTGCCTGAGACTCACAACTAAGACGCTAGGCAGTAGAACATATGCCGGGCACTGTATTCAATATTAATAAACAGTAGCCAACTCAATATCCATGTCTATTTCTTCCTTTTCGAGTGCTGTTTTAATGCCATACTATATTGCAGTCTAGATTGTATGAAATGTTACACAGTTTACCTATTGTACTGTTCATGTGCTCGATTGCTGCAAATGTATTGCTTGCTCTTTCTGAGTATAGGCCTATAGGCAGTATCATTCAGCATGCCCATATTGCCCCTTTTCACAGTTTCCCAACACACCCTGGAGTTTGATGCGGTAAACTGTAAAATGCTAAATGCACTTCAGAGAAGTAAAACACTTCCCCTTCCCAGAGTCATTACTATCATGAGGAACTGTGCTCCTGTTTTCCCATTGCTCTCCCCACCTCACTTACAGTAACCACAGGGAGATGAGATGACACACTGAGCTAGCTGTTAGCTGCCCCTCCCCACCCACAACGTCTACACTCTCATTCCCTCTAGTTCTCTTGCTCTCATTATATCACTCTCACTCTATTTCTCCCTCCCTCCCTCCCCCCTCTCTCTCTCTCTCTCTCTCTCTCTCTCCCTCTCTCCCTGTCTCTCTCTATCTCTCTCTCACCCTATATTTAGTTTTAAGATTGTTTTAAGCTTTTTGACATAAGTAGAGAATTGTGCCAATAAAGGCTTGGTTGAAGGTCTCGCTCTCTCTCTCTCTCTCTCTCTCTCTCTCTCTCTCTCTCTCTCTCTCTCTCTCTCTCGCTCTCTCTCTCTCCCATATCGGTATCCTGATTTCACAGAATGCTATGCAGCGGAGTGCGAGCATAGGTGGATACGTAGATGGACGGTGTGAGGTGTCCTGGTCTTCGTAGGCCTACAGTATATGCGTTGCTCACTGCATAGATGAGACAGCTGGTGTTGGGCCTCACCCTATTGAGCTGTAGCCTGCTCCGCTGCTAGCTTAGCGTGCTGTGAGCTCACCACTCATCGTGGGCCAGCCAGGTGGCGAACAGCAGAGTAAGCTACTTTTGAAAAGGCTTCGGATTTATGGTGCAGTAGACGTGTCATCTGTGCGGTGCTGCTAAGGCAACAATACACGAACGCTGATGTGTCTCCTTGGAAATAGCTTGCATTGATCATTTTGGGGCGGGACGGGGGAGTTCTGCGGCTGCGGTTGGGTCAGAGGTAGATGATGTAGTAATTGTTGTGGACGCGTACGCTCAGAAACACAAGCACGCACAGGGGCAGCTGGGATGGGTACGTGTGCACAGGCAGCAGGGATGAGCTCACCTGATCCGGCACTCTCAGGCAATGATTGTGGGTGTCTATACAGACTCTGTAATCAGTGGAATACAGCAGCTGTGTATAAATAAGTTACACACACACACCTGACTGACAACTTACTGTGTCCCCTTGGGGTTAGAATGACACACATGGGTCATTGGAGATGAGGTCATGGCACAGAGATGGCTGCTGTTGTTCTTGATGCTGCTATTGTGGTCAACCCCAAACCCATAGAATTAGGTTAATTTCAGATTGAGGAATATTGTTTATATTGAAATGTTCTATTTACGTCTCTATCTGTGTTGGATACAGTATGCAAGTAGTGTTGGTGTCAGTGCTTATAAGCATTGCTTTTAAATTGCACAGGGGTGGCTTTTACAGTACGTATCAGTTGAATGGCTTATCAAGATTCAGTGTGTGGTTTATAATGTTTTCAGTTTTTAGCATAATGCACAAAATGTCCTGCTCTAGCCCTTGTCCTTGTTCCTTAATTGTATATGAAGTTGCAGTCATGGTCAGAACAAAACAATTCTACGTGGCCTATTGTAGCCCACATTCGACAACGAATACATGTGTTTCAGATCAGGCATTTTGAGTGAAGTAACCCATCTTGTTACTGTTTTAAAGACCCCCATATTGTACAATTCAGGTTTATACAATGGTGTGGTCAGTTGTGTTGTCTGAAGGGACCTGAATGTGCTAAGATAATTTCGAAATCTGTTTAAAATGTCATTCAGCCAAAATTCCTCTATGAAAAAATAAAGATCATTGTGTAAAACAAGCTAGTCAGATTTGGCCCCATGTGTGACATTACAATATCTGGATTGTAGCCAATCATTTCTGACCCATTGTGCCACTACTAGTAAGATAGCTAATCAAGTTAGGGAATGAGGATATTCAGTAAAAGGGGAGAAAATACTGTCCAAAATGTCAGTTGGAAGTTAAAATGATATGGGGCCTTTAAAGGTTGAGTCAGGGATTCTGAAGAATTATTGTTGACATTTGAAGTCAGTCAAAAGAAAAACACTGCTCCATTCAATACCACAGGGTGCTGACATTAACTCTGCCCCCCGCATTGGAAATGCATTGCCAAGGCTGCAATAGTGTTGTGTGGTGTGTTCCTATTTACAGAGCCAGGGCTGTGTAGACACTATTATTTTTCAGCACACACACAGAACGGGCTGCAAACTGTGAGCAGATATGTGCCGAGTATCACAAAAAGTGTATTAGCTTACAATCGCTGACTCCACCTACATAAAATACACACTATTCTCACAAACAAGGTTGGGCAAACACTTTTAAGAATGACACACAAGAAGCCCCCTTGCCTGACCCAGGGCTACCAGGGGAACTCTAGCGCTGAATAGTGTTGATCAAATTAGGCCAGGGTGGGGGCTATAGCCTTGCCTCTCTACGCACACTGTAGTGAGATAAGCGTAAAGGCAAGGGGAGCGCTGGACTGATAAGTCAATCACACAGCCAACCACACAGTATAGACATGCCTCTCTACAAGAGGAATGAAGAGGGCAAAGAGCTGAAAAGGCAAAACCCCCCAGCAAAACAAATGAATTATTATTAAATAAAATGATTTCTCTCAAAAATCTTACAGTATCACCTAATATGGGTGACTTCGTTGTAAGCTGGGGGTGTACCTTGGAGGATCATAGAAGCATACAATGCAAGTTTAGTGTTTATGTCTGTGGGGACAAGGACATTTTATGAAGATGGAAATGTGGACACAATATGCACAAACTATTTTAAAAAGCATTTATAAACGTCTGCTAATGCAGCCTGCATATCTAAAATGTCTATCTATGTGTCTTCCATCTATTGCTGTTCTCTTTCTGTCTTCCTGCAATCCATTCCTTGCATATTTACCAGCATGGTGCATGCCGTTCTAGCTGAGGTGGGGCAATGCTAGGTAATTGTCCAAATACGGGTTGCAGCATCTAACCTCAGAAGGGCTGACAAATAGCTGGAATAGCTTAGCTTATCCCTGCTGAAGCACATGTCCCCACTGTCACGCCAGGAATCCCCTTTGCCAGAGCGGCAGGCCAGAACACAGGGTCATGGAAGATCAGTCTGATGTATGAAGCCGTTTTGACGCATCAACTCATGCATAGTACACGCAGACATACACACACATATGCATGTAATGCACCAAAACACACACACATGCGCATACACGCACACACGAACACGCGCACACACACACACACACACATGCGCACACACACCCACACACACACACACGCGCATACACGCACACGCACACACACACACACACACACACACATGCACATAGAGCTTGCCTCCCTTGCCTCACTTTGAGGATGTTTATGGTGCTTAAGTGAGTTATAGAGCAGAGTAGAGAGAGAGAGACAGAGAGGGAGAGAGAGAGAGAGGGGGGGGTAGAAGAGGCAAGAGATAAAGGAGAGCAGAGTAAAGGAGGACAGGACAGAGCGGCTCCATGACCAAGGCCATGTTTGCGTGCAGCCTGCCGTCACTAAATGACTGAGGTCAGGGTTATTAGAGGAGCCATGATGCAGCACCCAACACCTTGTAGATACCCCTGTTTGTGTGTGTGTGTGTGTGTGTGTGTGAGTGTGTGTGTGTGTGTGCGCGTGTGTGTGTGTGTGTGTGTTTGAGCATTGAAAGCATGTAGTTAACAACACAAATATGTGGGAACACAAATGCAAAGGATGCAAAAATCCATAGCCGATAAGATAAGAATGTGGCTGTTGAATGGGTTAAGATTGCGCCATGACATGTTTTCATCTTCAGTATGCGTGCGGCAAACATGCTCCTTGAACCAGTTCAACACTGTCACAGGTCGAGACCCAGTGGCAATGCTATTATAACACACCATCCACTGGTATAATCTCACTCTAACAACTGTAATATACTAACAGTCACCAACACCAACATTACAGCATACAAACAGCAGCTAAGGTGCTTTACATGGGACAGCAATGAGATTCACTTACTACCTAACATTAGACTCTTTTTTTTTTCAATAACAATGAGCCGTTTTAGTGACACAAACACAATTGATAAAGGTTGAACCTTCATGTGTGACAGAACAGTGATGGGCTTGTAGCCGTCCATCCTTTCAAATCTCTCCCAGAGGAACACCTGACATTTCAATTAGTATGTGGCTATAAGGGTGCAAGAAACAGATGGACTTTTCAAGGTCTTTTCTAACGGCTGATGCAATTGCCCCGCTTTCCTTGCACTTTTTTTTTTCATAGCAACATGCCATACTTACCCCAGTAACACATTGGGGAGGCATGGCAACAGTGCTAGATTTCCTTCCACCTGCACTCACACAGCTCCCTGTCTCCCCTCCCCTCCCCTTCCGTGCTATCAGACAGCAGGCGTCAGCACCTCTCTGGCACAACAAGCCTGGTGTTTATGCGGCTGTGCTATCATTAATGAAAAACAAAAATACGGTAAGCCCTTTTTGTTTTGGAAGTGTTACTTAATCTGCAGGGATGGAAAGACAAGCAGAGCAGAAATGGATAGGGGGGAACGGGCTGGTTTCTGAAGCCTGAGCTCTGGGCCAATCAGAGGCCTGGATGAGTTGGGGGCAGGCATAAACACGGGTTGTTGCTGTGGGTAACAGGAATGTGATTGGTTCTTGGAAGCTCTTGCTCAAGGTGTTCCAGAGTATGGGTATTTTGCTGCATGTTATGAACTTGTTTATGAACTGCAATGTTCTTTAATAACCTTGTTATTCTTCTACCTCTTCTATTTTTAACCAGAAAGGATGTTAAGCATTGTAATTGTAAAACCAATCTGCTGTCATTTGGCACTCGAAGCCTGTTTTTCTTAGCTTTGCTTAAATCCTGCAAAGGAAAAAAGACACTGTACTTTCAGATCTGCAGCAGTAACAAGCACATTAACAGAATCTGGGCTAGATGTGACACTGAAGGTCACTGACACTGTTGTTTGTGACTGGTACAATGTGTGTGTGTGTGTGTGTGTGTGCGTGCGTGTGTCTGTGTGTGTCTGTGTGTGTTGTGAATCTTTCCCGTAGTGACGTGTTACTGCCATTGGCTTTTGCCCCCATATGTGCTTTTGTGCACTGTGACTTCATACCTTGCTGACCTGTTTACCCCTTTCATACACACATCACGTGCTTGTTCCGTTAGTTTCAGCACACACTCTTCTTCCCACCCCTCTCTTTCTTTCTGTCTTAGAATGTCCCTTATTCCAAAATAACAAACATTCACAGCAGAAGTGAGTGCAGATTCTTGTTACATTTAATGAAAAATCAGTGTGCAAGAGGAGGACATGTCCCTAAGGTGCTGTTCTCAATGCCTAGAGGTTCAGTTCAACACCAAATCCTGCAGTGAGCCTACACCGGCTTTACCAGAGCTGATGGAAGTCCCGCTGCTGTGGATGCCGGGTTTGTTTACAAGGCGAGATGCACTCCCGTTTCCTGAAAAAGGCGGGGCAACAAGCCGGCATTCCAGTGTTGCTTTGGAGACAGTGCACTGACAGTAACCAATCAGAGGAAGCAGATTATAATGTTTGTATGTGTTAGAGAGAGTAAACCAAACACAGATTGTTAGCATGTTGCGTGTGTGTGTGTGTGGGGGGTGCACACGGCAGGAAGGGGGAATGGGGGGGGGGGGGGGGGGGTAAACAGATCACTCAAGGAAGAAAGCATTGGGTAATACCCTGGATCAAACAAACACATGTTGCTAAGCCAGTTAATAATAAACGGTGTAATCTCAATGGTGTGTGCGTTTGTGTGTTTTCCTCTGTATGTGTATGATGTGATAGCAAAGACTATTGTTTTCACTGGAACAGGAAAACCCTTATCAGACCCTAACTTCTAGACATCGTGTACGCGTGTGTGTGTGTGTCTGTCCTGTATGTTTGCCTGCATGCACAAATGTACACAAGTGTGCATGTGTGCTTTTTCACGCAGCTGTTATTGTTATGACAGACTGTTTTTTGCACCTGTCCAGTGTTCCTTTATCGTAAGGAACTTACTGTTAGTGTACACTGGCGTTACACACACACACACTACGCACGCACACACACACACACACACACACGCACACACACTATCATGTTTACAAGCTAAAACCCTAGGCATATCTATATATCATCCAAATGCAAAACAAAGAGGTTAATCAGTTGCAATAAATATTGATATTTTTGCGTGTACAATATTGACAGATTGGGGAAATATTAATGAATTACAGTAAAATCTTAATATATAATACTCGGATATGTATTTACAGTATATACACTGTAATGACCCAGGAAACAACCGTGTTGGATTTGAGAAGGTTCCAGATGTTTCAATGTCTAAGGTGAGGACCAAAAAATGAAAATGTTCAACTCAAGTTGCAGATGTTGAGAATATATAAACATTTTACTGTGATCATATTGTGTGTGTGTGTGTGTGTGTGCATTTCTTGCTCTCCGTCTTCCCTCTATCTGTGTGTGATGTATCAATACATTATATTACAAGTTTTCCTCTATATCCTCCGCCAGCCAAATTAATATAACGCTATGCTATTTTTATTTACTTTGTTTGATTCTTTCTTTCTTTTGCGGCCAAGGGTTTCAAGTCCAACAGCATCCTTATGTCAGACACTAACAACCTACCTACTTTGTCTTTTTTAAGAAGAGGACAACATAAGATGCCGTTTGTTTACAAATTTCACCCATTCATAAATTCACGTACAGAAAAAACAATAAAGAGAGACAGAAATGTGAATATCAATTCTGCATTAGCGTTGCGTTTGTGAAATTTCACATGCCACATAAAAGGTCTTATAACAGCATATCAAAAACGTGGCGAGGCTTCTTTTTGGTAGTTGTTAATCCGAGCCACTTCCTTCTGCAAAATGAACCAAGCAAACACTGCAGGCAGCGCTGAAGTGGTTCCTTTGTCCCCCTCTAACAGCAGTCTGACATGCAGACAGTGAGCGCAACAAAGACCAGGGGCATCCAACCACAGACTCCTCCTCCTTTACTCTACCCAGCAACCACTGCACATACAACACTGCTCCAGTGTTACAGTTAAGTCTGCCAACATATACATGTATGTGCCTGCGTATAGACACTCAGGCACATACGGATTAAAATCCAGACACAGGGAGTGTTGGTGTACATATTGTATATGTTTTGGTCTGCTCGCGTGCCTTCCTGGGTCTGGCTATCAGCGTTAGTCATTTTTGAGTGAGTTTTTGAAAGTATATGTAATGCCTGTAAAAAGACCTTGCCCCTTTTTCTGATGGTCTGTTTTCAAGCATTGAAATTAATGTTATCAACCGTTCAAGCAGGACACGTTGCTAATGTGGACCAAGAGGAACATCATTGTTCGTTTTAGTTCAGCGTGTCCTTGCTCTGCCACGAATGCCAGTGTTTTCCTGTTCTTGGAGTCACGAACAGGGACAGTTGCTTGAGCAGGAGAGGCCTGCCTGTTCCTGGATGTGGTTCAATGGGTGCTGGATAAATGAATGTTTTGCTCTTGGAGCGGTTTGGCGGGACAGACGCTCTTAGGAAGATCCACTACAAGTCTGACTGTGGTTCGATGAAGACCCATGGCCTTTGTAAAGCTTTCCCAGACTGACAGGCACCAACGACTCCTCAGAAATCTCCTTTGCATGTTAGTCAAATTTAAAAGGGCCCCATCACACCTGCTTAATACGTTTTAATACCTGAAGATACCTGTTATGTTTGATTGCACTGTACATAGTACAAGAAAACCCAACATTGGGGACATTTGTATAGTAATTATTATTTTTTCTACATTCGTTCATTCCCTAATATAGAACAGCATCTGTCAGAAAGCATAATATAATGTGCAAAAATGCATAAAGTGCAGAATTTGCACCGAGGGCACAATGCACAGAATGATATATGCATAATAAAGGAGAAATGAGGAAGTCCTGCGTGAGATGTTTATGGGTTCAATAATGCTGTGTTTTATTAAGTGATGTCCACACTGTGTGTGTGTGTGGGTGTTCTGCATATGCAGATGCACATGGGGGCTCTGTGTGCACTCGGGCTATGTACGCAGACCAAGCGCAAAGCAAAGTCTCACTGACGTCTGACATGGTAGCTCACAAAGACAGACTTTGTTGCCTCAGAGCTCTTAGTGGGCGAACCATATAAGAACACAGTCAGTTTCAGTGTGACTTTGTGTATGCAGGCATGCATGTGTGTTTTTGTGTGTGTGTGTGAGAGAGAGAGAGAGAGAGAGAGAGAGAGAGAGAGAGAGAGAGAGAGAGAGAGAGACTAAGTAAAGGGAACTTTATTCCCCATTTCAAATCAGAGAACTTCTCCATTTCTGGTAAAAGGGACAAGGGATGCATTTATATTATATTAGTTTATAATTATGTTGAAAATACTTTTCTTCTTTCTTTCTTAATTCCACTTGTCTCACCATGGCTACCTCATGTGTGTGTATGTGGGTGAACTGTAATGATTTCATTACATTGTCTTGTGTCAGAGTCTGTTGGACTATCCACCAGACATCACCTTCTTTCAAATAAAATCCTGTTTTTTGGCAAAGAATCAGAAACAGCCTTTAAACAAACGCACCCTCCCACAAACACACGCACGCTCACACACGCACACGCACGCACACGCACACACACACACACACACACACACACACACAGGGCAGTCCCTAGGGGCTTGTTCCCTTTGATCTGGATCTTACTCATTCATGAACAGTGCAGCAGGTGCGAGTCAGTCAGGTGTGTGTGCGTGTGTGTGTGAACATGTGTTCATATATGCAGTCATCAGCCATATGGCATGGAGCACCAATATACGCCTAGTCTAGCGAGCGCTGCAGCCTTCATACAATCACTCGCTGTTCCAAAACAGCTGCCACGGACGCTTTGCCGTGGTTACGCCTTGCCCATTCAGATCAACACACTCTTTACCCGGGCAGCATATCACAGTGACTTCCAGGCGGAGGCTCAGCCAATCAGGGCGCCGAGGCCAGTCAGTGGTGGAGAATGCCTCTGGACCAGTAGCAGAGCAGGCCAAAAACAGAGGCAGTTAGAGATAGAGATCAGCCAATCATAAGCCGAGGATGGAAAGAGTGTTGTTTCGACAAGCTCTGCTAGGAACGTTTCTACATGGATAAAGATCTAAGATTGTAGCATTATTTATTTTGTAATCCCAACATTGCATTGGAGGAAAATCCAAATTTACATGAGGTCAGTGCATGGTTGAATACATCCCTGTTTTGCTGCCATGGTTTCGAAGGCAGATAGTGAAACAGCTCTTCTACAATCACCCTGCCAGCACATGATGAAATCGGTGGAAAGGTTCGCAGACCTTCCTCATAAAAAAACTGTGACTGTAAATAGACTTTTGTTTTGAATGAAATAACACAAGCCATGCAGCGTGCATACAGTATAGTGTGTGTGTGTGTGTGTGTGTGTGTGTGTGTGAGTGTTTTGTCCCAGGAGAACACTATGACATGCTGCCTTGCTGGACAGTAAAAGAGAGAAGCGTATCATTGACACGCGTGCTGCTGGCTGCTGCAGAGACACACAACGGCTGTAAAACCCACTTCACATCTCCCCCCGGCCACGGCACACTTCCAGACATTAGACACACACTGCCCTGTCCTGCCTCCATTGTCCCAAGTAAATGCAATGAGGTTGTGTGTGTGTGCATGCGTGCGTACGTGTGTGTGTGTATGTGTGTGTGTGCGTGTGCGTGTGTGTGTGTGTGTGTGTGTGTGTGTGTGTGCGAGGGGACAGCAGCTGGGCCTCTGGCTCCAGCAGTAGCAGCTGCTCTGGCCCCGGGCCCTCAGGGTGGAACTGTTAGAGGATTGGTGGGCGAGGTTGAGGCAGTATGTGTGTGTGTGTGTGTGTGTGTGTGTGTGTGTTGTGAGGGAGGGGGGAGGGTCTCTGGC
>JAODUK010042511.1:0-20475 GCA_027564635.1 Typhlichthys eigenmanni
TCTACCAGGAAGTTTCGGAGATGTTGGCCGCACATGGCTACCAACGATCATTCCAACAGTGTAGGGAAAAGTTACGGTAGTTTTCTGTCGCGTCACTGTGGGCGGGTACATGGTACTATCTGCAATGAAAAAGGACCCGTGCCGAGGCGAGTAGATTTGAGTAGAGCTGATACTATTAAATGGAAAAGCTCCCTAAAGCGAGTAGAGGCGAGTAGAGGCGAGCTGGTACCAGCAATGGAAAAGCGCCATTAGTGTTTTAAAAGCCGTGCTGGTGGATCAATCAGGGTGGGGCAGTGAGATGATGTAGAAGTCGAGCGTGTTTCTAAACGGTGGTAGAGCTAGATGAGGCGATCAAAACAGTTGTAGCATGTAACGCTGATTGGTTCAGCCCTGTCCAATAGTTTAAAAATTAACCAGAGGTCTATGCTCAGTAGGAGGCAAAGACTGCGAACACTTCACAATGGAGCGTGGCCAGACCATATTCGGTATACACCAGGCTATATATCAGGAGCCTGTTTCAAAAAATTAATTCTGAACAATCTGTTAATGTGACCTTAAACTATTTTGTAATTTCATTTATTTTATTTATTGAGCTGAGAGCAATAGTCAGGTGGAGCCAGTTTATGGCTTCATGGCTTGACCAGTCACAACATTGAAACCAGTAACTGGATTTATTATTAATACATTTTATTATTATTATTATTATTATTTGTGACGGTGGTGTAAATACACAATCCTTCACAATAGAGCTGTTTTTCTTTTTTCTTTTCTCTCTCTCACCATTTAAAAACACAACAGAATCCAACAGAATCCATTTAGTAGAACTTCAGCTAATTAACAAATGAAACCCCCATGGATAAAAAAAAATATATATTTTCCTGTTGGTCAATGCTTTTTCTTGTTCGTGCCTCAAGTGTGCCATGGTGGAGTCCCACCTCAGTGATGTCATCAGCCTGCACACAGACGTCTCGGGCTACCTCATTGGCATTTCCATAGTGACGCTACCCGGGGCTTGCAGGGGGGCCGAGGTTGAGGACGAAGTCGATCTGGAGACATTCAACACCACATTGAGTATAATGGTCCCTGTCAACGCTCCCGGGTTAGTGGGAGATTCAAATACATTTCATAAAATGAAAATTGTCTGCGTACACTATAGCATCAGCCATGCATATTTTGGTTAGCATCGCTAATCTGCTCTTCAATGAGAAGTGAGCCTGTCAACTTGGGTAATGTGTTTGTTGGATTGTCTTCTATCTCTGGCTATCTTACAGGCCTGAGACTGCTCTGTTCATTGAGCGAATGGAACAGGAGATTGAGAAGAAAGGGAAAAATCCACAAGAGCAGAAGTCTTTCTTTGCCAAATATGTAAGTACTCCCATGGGATCCTGGGAATTTGTGTATTTGGGACTTCCCTCTCTGCACGGGATTTGAGGTTTGTAATTAGCCGCAACTATTTGTCTGGAATACCAAAACGCATTTGTCACCCGTTTAGAAAACAATCGGGCCAATCAGCAGCTAGGCTACCTGAAGTTTACGTGTATGTTCTGGTTTAAACAGTCTGATTGGGCGAGATAATGGTAGGTAGTCTGTATGTCTATATCTGAATGTTTTAGCCTTACCGTACCTTTATGATATACACTTTTGTTCATGTCAAACTGCAACTCTTTAGATCAGGATGGTTTCACAAGGCTAGGTTATAATAGTACTAATCAATACGGATAAGATGCTGAGCTGTTGTGTATAGTTTCTTAGCAACAGTAGATCATCCATCACCGGTTTAATGCATCTATGTCAGCTGACCACATTTACTGTTAAAGATACTGTATATATAGTCAGCTATTGCAAGTTGTCACCAAATATCTCCTATAATTTCGCTATCTTACTGTTCTCTGCTGACAAAATAATCTACTACTTCTACACAGCCCTGGCTCTGTAAATAGGAACATGAACAAAGTGGCGAACATGGCACTCACAACAACAATAGGCCTTTTTCACATTTCAGCGAGTTGAAGCGCATCAATGCTTCCGGTCGGACTGTATTCTTATTGAAAATGCTACAAACAAGTGGAGGGCTCATAGTTCTATGATTGTTATGACCTTTAAGTACAAATTCCAGCATAAAAAGCCATATCTTAGTTTCCATTGTTGTCCAGCAGACGAGAACCTCAAGAAGTAATTGATCATTGCTATTCGGATGGATGAGGGGCCAACTTTTAAACTTTTGTTGTGTAGTACCTATGTCTAAGCACGATGAAATCTGAAATTGAGATGCACTTCGGAAATTCTTCTTCTTCACATGGGAAAGACGCCTATGCCGCTTGTCTTTTGTAATGTGTTTCAATGTGTGGGGCAGAGCTTCTGAGGGATTTTTGTTTTGAGCTCAAAGTTACCAAGCGTTCCTGAGTGACTAACCCTGCTTTTAAATGTGGTCAGTTACAGTATTTTGATGTTGATTTGAAACAACCCTTCCTTTTTAAATGACCTGCTCTGAATAAACTACTAGACAATTAAAATAAAATAAATGTAGAAATATTCCCATAAAGTAGAAAATACTATATTTACACATTAGTAGTATCTATACTGTATGTTTATCTTTATAATTTAAAATTGTGGTCACTATTTGAAATGCTTGAATTGGGAATTTGAATGTCAGAATGTGGTGTACTGCTGTCTTTTATGAAGTGTTTCCATTAAGGCCCCGGCATACTACCAAATGTGTGTCCTCCCCCGATGCGGACAAGCGCTCGGGCTGTTCCAAGCATACAAAGCAGACCCATTTATTTTTGTACGCAAAAACCTGCTTTGAAATTAGCAATACTTATAACTATGATTTGTATGTGCACACATTATTTCCCATGAGCAGTAGTGGTGTAAGTAAGAGGTTCGCTGTTAAGAAATGTGTTTTATGCAACTAGAATTTGCTCATTTCTGAACTTGGGACATCCATTACCCTGTGTAGTGGGTTTCAGCCTGTTGCACATGGCAGTCAACAAGCACACGTCCGCACGGACAGAACATTTTGGAGATGCACAGGCCTCCGCATTCCATGTACGCATATGCCTGGGCCTTTAGTCATGCTAGATTATGTAAGAGTTTAACTCAATACAGCCAATATTTCAGTTTTTCATGTTAAAGATTGCATTATTGTGCCCCCTGCTGGTTTAGAAACAGCTGTGTGTGAAGGAGGTGCTTGTGTTCATGCAAGTTTCAGCGAATTGTCATTGTTATTTTGGATTCACAGAGGAATGCCCCTCATGCAGATATTTATTTCTGTCTGTAATATTCTGTCTTTCGGTGGAACTATACACAATTGAGTGTAGTTTTAAAATTACATTTTATACTTTGTTTCATTTATTAAAACACAATCTTGTTATTTCTAAATGGCATTCAGTCAAGTATTAAAATCATATATGGCAAGTAACTTTCCAACAAACTACAAAAAAAAGCTTGCCTTCACTTTGCTCCTCTGAACTCTGAATCTCTTACTCTGTTTTGCACAGTGTTGTACCATGCAGAGCCATATAGAAGAGAGTTGCACCAACTACGTACACTCCAATGTCAGAACAAAATATTGACTACTAATTACCAAAAATCTGTATTTATCGCCTGCAAAGCACTTCCTGCGTCTACATGAATCACGTGATCATTGAGAATTTAAACATTTTGTTTTGCGTGACTCTGTCCTACATGGCTCTGGTACCGTGCTTTTGTTACTGACTTGTACAGATGTGGCACAGCAGTGTCAATGCACTGCTGTGACACACTGCATGCTACAGTGTCTGTCTGTGACTTGGTGCTGTGTGATGTGTTCCAGTGGTATTTGATTCTGGGAGGTGCCATCTTCCTCATGGTTACCAATTCGGCACAGCCCCCAGCAGGGGGAGACAGAGAGCAGAGCTGATTTCCCACTCAAGTACTGTTCTCACTTTTGGCTTGTAAAGCAACTTAATCTGGCCTGCCTGTCTCTATTTTTTTTCTCACTCCAGAAATTTAAAGTGTTTAACCTCTAAATGAGATCAATGAGACTGACTTAAATTCACACTAACCGTTTCTCAATCTTCTTTTAACCTACACTACAGTCAGTTGCCAAAGACATTTGACGCAGGTTAGCATTTGCTTTTTTTTTTTTCCTGAGATTTCGTGATCTTGTTGATCGGGAAATACCCAATGGCAAATTTGAAAGAACTGACAAATGCTGTAATTACTTAAAATTCTGATCCACCATAATTGTTCATCCTTGCTGTATTTGTGTTTGGCTCTGGACCATAATGTGTCCTCTTACTCTGTTAACATCTTCTACTCTCTCTGTCACGTTGTTCTTTCTCTGCTGCCGAGAAGATGAAGCAGCAAATTCCCAAAAGAGCGCCCTGTAATCCTAGTGTATTAGACGTGCTCAGATTTAATCATTGAGTGATAACGTATTGACTCGATTTCTCATAACCGTTTGACCTTTGAACCTTCCCTCCACGTCTCTACAGTGGATGTACATAGTTCCCCTGGTTCTCTTCCTGATGATGTCTGGCGCCCAGGACCAGTCCGGGGGTGGGGCAGGTGGCGGGGCAGCCAGCGGAGGAGGCCGATGAACGCCATAACAACGCAAGTCCACTCGCGAAGATAAACATTTTGGGAATTGCTGTACATATAGTGCTATTTAAGATGTTCACAATCACTGGTTTAACCTGTACGGTTTAGATGGATACATTGCCCTCCAGGGCTTCATGCCCTGAACTGCATTTTTAATACTTAACAGAAAAATAAAATATTTATTAACATGTGGTTTGGTTGTTTGTTTAGTATTCTGTAGTGGCGCACTGTTTCACTAATTGTACAGCTAACAGAATCATTATGTAGACTGAATTATTAAAGTGATATTGAGCTATTGACATATTTTTGCTGCTTTAGCATTGCTATCTTATCCACATTTTGTGATGTCCACCTTTTTTAAATTGCAAGCCAATTTCTTGCTCTTCCCTGTGAACCATTGTCTTTGTGTTTACATGTGTGTATTTATAAGCATGACTATGAGATACCCATTCCACTGCTCTGTACGTGGAAACGGAACATTTCAGAATCTCTCCTTCAACACTGCCTATCCTCTCCCTAAGTCAGTCAGTCTGGATGTCCATCTGTCACGGAACACCCAGCTGCGAAGAAAATCCTTGTTTTTGATGGCTCAGCGTTGAGCTGGTGCCTCCTGGCGTTTGTCCCTAACCACCAGTGCCCAATTTTCCCAGAACCCCACTAAAACACACTTTCATATCATGTGTTCTGTGAGCACTCTGTGCCAGTTCTTCCCATCTTGCTGGGAGTAAGGAGAGTGGGAAGGCAAAAACTAATTTATTGGTAATGAGATCTGCCACTCTGTCATATCTGGCTTGGTCCATCCATGTTAAGTTTCCATCATCAATGATCGGATAGATTGTTAATTTAAGTGTTGACACCAAATTGATTCAATATTATTCATTGCAACTGCAGCTGCATCCAGATTATTAATAAAGGACCACATGCAATGTGATGAATGGCCGTTTAACTGGAATGAGGGGACACATGCTTGTTATGACCTGTTCAGGAATGTAATCGTGCAGTTTGTTCAACAGAGGACATGAAGACATCTTGTATACCTTCATAACGTCTAACTACATAACATCTACTTTGGTTTACGTCAGTATAAGTATGGTTAATAATTATTACACATTATTTATGATGAAAGCATTACTATATACTTTTAAGATAGGCCTTGTTACATTTTATATTATTTTATTTATCTAATAACCATACAGCAACACTTTTAGGCTACAACATTTATTCCAGGCTATTTAGGCTATGTTAAAGTGAAGGATTCTGAAACCCTGTGTATTTAAACAAAATTTTAAAGATAACACATACCTCATAACTAATGAGTATAGCCTATACCCTGTTATTTTGCAGTGTTTGCATGTTTAAATGCTGATTTTAATGTCTTCTAACGTGTAAAGTCAAGTGAATTAGACATTAATAGCACTATAGGCAAACATTAATACATGTAGACTACTCTTATTATTATCAGTGTCATTAGTGTCACTGTTAGGCCTTATTAATAGCCTAAGTGAAAGTGACTATTGTAATGACTGATGACTGAAATATGGCAGGGTATAAGCCCACCAGAGGGGTGTGGAAACGTAACTACGCTACATGAAACAGCTCTGCCGCCTGCATGCCAGTGCTCACTCAAATCTCTTGGCCCTCTATGGCACTGAGGTTGTAAATGTCATGTCACCAGGTGCCAACCATGTGATTTAGGGCTCATTACAAGGTTTGTGTTGCACTAAAGCTGCGGGGGGCCTGTTGATGTTGGCCCCCCATTTTCACACAATAATCCTTGCGCAGCAGGTATGGAAAATACTTTTTATTCCAGTGCATGTTTCTCAGCATTGGTTCATCATAGAACAATAGGCTACTTTCGCCATTAAATAAAAGCGCGTTAGGTCTTGTGAAAAAAAATGGTAGTGTTGCTTATTATCAATCTCTTAACCCTATATATTTTTTTTATTTGCTATTAACACAATGCAGGGTGGGTTGGTTGTCCCTATATTGTTGAAAGTCTATTGGTAATAATTGGAGTTGAAAAAGGTTTAACATATTAAGATTAAAAGATAATGTAGGGAGATATGAAATGCTTATTTAGCCTATAGATACCTGCCTATATTGTTAATTTGAGATAGGCTACTGGTTAGTTGTTGTGGAGGCTATAGTATACAGTAAGGCTGTGTTTCTGTGTTTATTTGGTAGTTCAATGAATGTTAAACATGTTAAGTGAACATGAGTAGTCTGTTTTGTGTGCTGAGAAGCAGAGAACATAATGGAAACAATATGATAATATATTATGTACATAGTATATAGTACATATAAAAACAATAATAATATTATAAAGGCCTACACTATATTAGCAAATATTAGTATATTTGCTAAGCTACTCTGGCATCCCGGTGGAGGCTGGGGACATTGAACCTGAGTGGGAAATGTTCAAAGCTTCCATTGCTGAAACTGCGGCAGAGAGCTGTGGTGCGTCAAAGGCCGGTAACCCTCAAACACCGTGGTGGACACCAGTGGTCAGGGAAGCCTCCGACCGAAGGAGAAGGCCTTTCGTGATATGTTGTCCCGCAAGCCTGCTGTTGTCCCGCAAGCCTGCCTCCGGAGGCGTTGTGAACGGCTGCAGCATCTGCCGTGGCAGAAGCAAAGCAGCGGGTGAGGGAGAGGTTCGGAGAAGCCATGGAGAAAGACTTTCGGTCTGTTTCTGGAAAAACGTTTGCCACTTCAGGAGGGGGAAGCTACTGAGGTAGTCAAACAACTCCAGAGTGGCAAAGCCCCGGGGATTGACGAGATCCGTCCAGAAATGCTAAAAGATTTGGATGTGGAGGAGATGTCTTGGATGACACATCTCTTCAACATTGCATGGAAGTCAGGGACAGTGCCAAAGGAGTGGCAGACTGGGGTGGTGGTTCCCCGCTTTAAAAAGGTGGACCACACTACTCAGCCTCCCTGGTAAAGTCTACTTCAAGGTGCTGGAAAGGAGGGTTTGGCCAATAGTCGAACCTCAGATTGAGGAACAACAATGCGGATTCCGTCCTGGTCGTGGAACGAACCAGCTCTTTACTCTCGCAAGGATCCTGGAGGGGGCCTGGGAGTATGCCCTTCCGGTCTACATGTGTTTTGTGGATCTGGAGAAGGCGTATGACCGGGTCCCCCGAGAGATACTGTGGGAGGTGCTGCGGGAGTATGGGGTGAGGGGGCCCCTTTTAAGAGAAATCAATCCCTGTATGTCCAAAGCGAGAGCTGTGTATACGGATTCTCAACAGTAAGTCGGACTTGTTTCAGGTGGGGGTTGGTTTCCGACAGGCCTGCGCTTTTTCACCAATCCTGTTTGTGATATTCATGGACAGGATATCGAGGCGTAGTCGTGGTGGGGAGGGGTTGCAGTTCAGTGGCCTGGGGATCTCATCACTGCTTTTTGCAGATGATGTGGTGCTGACGGCATCATCGGTCCGTGATCTTTGGCTGGGTTCGCAGCCGAGTGTGAAGAGGCTGGGATGAGGATTAGCACCGCTAAATCTGATGCCATGGTTCTCAGCAGGAAACCGATAGAGTGCCTACTACGGGTAGGGAATGAGTCCTCCGGACTCATCGGAGCAGCGGGAGCAATGGGAGCGGTATTGCAATTACTTTGTCGCATCGACGAAAAGAGAGGCAGAAGGCAAAGCTCTCGATCTATCAGGCAATTTTCGTTCCTACCCTCGTCATGAAGGATATGACCAAAATAACTAGATCACAGGTACAAGCGGACGAAATTAGTTTTCTCAGAAGGCTGGCGTCTCCATTAAAGATAGGGTGAGAAGCTTGGCTATCCATGAGGAACTCGGAGTAGAGCCTCTGCTCCTTTGTGTCGAAATGAGCCAGTTGAAATGAGCCCCTGGGCGCCTTCCTAGGGAGGTGTTCCAGGCCTGTCCAGCTTGGAGAAGGCCTCGGGGAAGACTCAGGACTAGGTGGAGAGATTATATCTCCACACTAGCCTGGGAACACCTCGTGATCCCCCAGTCAGAGCTTGCTAATTTGGCTCGGGAAAGGGTGGGGTCCCCTGCTGGAGCTGCTGCCTCCACGACCCAACTCATGGATAAGCAGGTGACGATAGATGGATAGATGGCTATGTCCCAATCACCCTTAACCAGCGACATTATAGCCTATAAGCTTAAACTCACCCTACATTTGTTGCTAGCTAGCTTGTTGGTTGAAATAAAAACCAATATTATGAACGTTTTGGTAACCCCTCCCTACTGTCAAAAGTTAAACATATGAGCTACCTCGATATTATAAGGAGTCATTACAAAAAGAAAAGAGTATGAAATAGCATATTCAGTTTTAGTGCCTAAAAATGATAAAAACATGTCTCACCTCTCACTGTTGCATATTAAGCATTCTGTAACAAAGTGAGCTCACATATCAAGTAGGGGCAGTTATTTGTTGTGCAATTTACAAAAAATGTCCCCAGTGGATGAAATATAAGCAGTGAGACAATATACTTGAGATTAACAAGCCCGTTCTCGGCCTACTTCATGATAAATCATCATAATCACTATGGCACATTGGCCTCTGTTTGGTCACTCACTACTGTAATGTTTGGCCACAATGTTCACACTGAAGTCTGAATCATTCAGACATAGAGAATGTCACAAGACCTGGCTCTTCAGTCAGCTGGTGAGAGACACAGATGAGGGCAAAACGTAACCTAATATATAACCTACATCCCCAGTCCCTAAAAAGCATCCTTTAATTGTGTTTATTAAAGTAGGCCTACAGGTCTTGAAGATAATGCGTCCAGACAACGGAACATTCCACTACATCATTTTAGTTAACATAATAAGCAGTTTTAGGAATACGGAAAAGCTGTGTGAAAACAGAAATGTAGTTTCCTCATAATACTTATGCCCTTATACCCTAGGTTTATCAGAAAGAAGAACTTTCATGATAGCAAGCATATAGATGTTTCTTATTAATTGTAGTGCTACTTTAAAGGTGGAGTCAAAGAAGCTTAATATTTCGCTCCCCAGTGTCATAGGCATAAGCTGTGTCACACACATTTGGAAACACATTGCCAAGGAAAATGTCAGTAGACTACCCATTGATCAACGCATCAGACTATTTTTCACTCAAGGTGTAAACAGGCAGAATTTGCATTATGTTGCATACAATCAGGTGTGGTCAAATGTCCAAGTTCTCTATAAATCCAGTGATCACCAGAAAAGAAAATACTTTTTTTTCTGATACATTATCTTGTTATCTCGAGAAAACAATATTTATCTCAAGATCACAAAATAGCCTAAATCATTTGTGATCTTGATATAATTGCATTAAAATAAATAATTGCAAACATGAACCTTCCCGCCTATAGGGGCTATTATTACATAAAGTAGCATTCTATAGTGTGTACAAAGGTCAGGCTACAATATTGTTGTGCTCACTACATAACGACATTAGGCTTCAGGTGGTGAAACCCATTTCAAACCACATTGAACATGTCTCATGTGAGCCGGTGAAGTGGATGGTTACACCTTGTTACATTTTTTCTTTAAATTGCATTGTGTCCCCAACATGGAACATGGAGACTCTGTGACATATGGTTTCACGACAGTATGTTATTAACTTTAAGTGGTATTAATTTAGACATACAGCACATGACAACATAAAATAATTTTTGCATTGGATTTTAGCTTTAGCTTTTTGTACAACTAACTGAACAATATATATACGATATTAACAAGGCCCAATACATTAAATGATACAAATAGCCTGCACTGTGAGTCTGGGCACTAACAAAGTCTCCCTGCAGGCATTCATCACTTAAATATGACCATATATGCTTGTTATTTGATTTCTATGGCCTTGAGTGTTTTTCTAATGTTTCAAAATTTAAACAGCCAAAGTCTGAATCGATAACGTGCTTTTATACATTATCAACATATATATATAAAAGATCAGAATGAACCTAATTGACCATGCTAGAATATGCACCAGGAACCCCAAAATATGTATAATGTATTAGGTTGACACGTAAAGTCCTTATTTACATTAAGAACTTACACTTTTGATTTTACAATGATTTTTAAATGGTATAACCAAAAACTCTTTAGATTATATATCTTAAGCTATTTTCGACCTTTGGCAGCACTGGTTTGATTCTTCGCAAATGGAACTTGGAAATGGCCATTATTTATGACTGTATTTATATCTCTAGTAACTATTTTTGTCTATTATTATCCTTACACTTTACAAGCCTACAGTACAAGTGTAGTTATATAGTTATATATTGTAATATATATTATATATTGTTATGTTTGGCTCTCAAATGCAAGGCTGCATTGCTATGGTGACAAAGTAGCTTAAAGTAGAATGCTCAGAATACAGTTTCCAGAAATATATAAAAGTTTAACAAGTACATATTTAATATAAAGTTGAGAGTGTGACCTTTAACCCAGACTGAGGGTTAATGCATTGCATATACCTTTAATTTGTTATTCAATTATATATATTTTTGTTTTGCTTTTGATCAGTGTTATAGCTTATACACCACAAGTGTCCAGCCCATGTGAGTGTCAAAGTGTTTTCTGCATTGGGATATATTGGGATATTGCCTGTCTATGC
Organism: Typhlichthys eigenmanni; assembly: GCA_027564635.1. NCBI lineage: Eukaryota > Metazoa > Chordata > Actinopteri > Percopsiformes > Amblyopsidae > Typhlichthys > Typhlichthys eigenmanni. The sequence goes on from JAODUK010042511.1 coordinate 11,173, forward strand.
ATCTGATCCCTGAAAAGAATTGAAGATGCTGAAGTTTCAGATGTCACGGGGGTCCACTCAGTGACTAGATCCAACCAAAACCCTTGTCCATCCCTTCCTGCGTAGTAAGTCCCCTTGCACCCTGCCGCCTTCATCCCGCCCCACTTTGTCCCCTTCCCTAAGAAATAAGAAGGTTTTCATCAGACGCACAGGCAACACTTTTTGAACATCCTTCCAGTTTGAGACCAAACCTCCCTAAAACCTAAGGAAGCATGCCTGTTCCGAAGAAACCAGGTAAGATAGCAACCCGATAGTCAACTAAACAACTGTAATGCACTAACTAAGCGATTGGAATTGCTGCAATACACGTGGTAAAGCCTTCTCACAGACACAATTAAATATTCATCTTCATCAGCCTGACAAGGGTAAATTTTGAGCTTTGGAAAATGTACGATTTAACAAAAACAGTTCTTTGCGTGTGTGCAGTAACTGACATATTTATTTTTAAAAGGTTACTTTAGAGTAACTGCGCCCTGAACTTTACTATCTGTTATACAGTATGTTAAAATTGTGTTTTCAAATAAGTATAAGCCTGATGTTGAAAAGAAAAAAACTGCTCTAGAATGTAATACTAGCCTTGTCTTTGAAGTACTGTATCTTTGCACATTTCCAGAGCCAGACTTCCATAAAAGCCTCGACCATAACTCATAGCACACCCGCCAACACACCCCAAAAGTTATTAATCACGCTTCTGGCACCCATGGTAATCAAGTATGAAATGCTGCACAGTAATTCAAGTCTCCAAAATGCAAGAGCCTATATTGGTTATATTTCTGAATTCTTCAAACGGTTTGAAGTCTTTATGCAACATTATTCTGTGCTCCAGGTCTCTGGACGTATAACGCTCCAGGACGACACCAATTAGGTCTACAACCATTAACTGAGGATCGTGAAAAGTGATTTTCGTTACCGCACAGTAAAATTTTCATCAAAATGGCCACATCTAATTTATTAATGCATTTATCAATCTTGGTGTGGTAGAGAACATGCTGGGGATACAAAATAGTCAAAAATGTACGATCAATTTGACATATTCCTCAAAGGATATTTCGTTCTTTCAACATATGTCTCCATGGGAGAAGGATTATTACGGTTCTGCCAGATCTCCCCCGTCAATCTCTATTTCATGCTCTCATCGCAGGGCCAGTAGCTGAGGAGGGGAAGGGGTGGGCTAGGAGGGGGCACCAACAGGAACCAGGATGGGTGTGGTGGGCACTGGGCATCCCGTGTGCATCTTTCCCCTGCCCGTATCTCCAGTTGCTCCTCTCATCGTGTTAAACCTGATGGGACATACATGCCCACCCCCCGCTGAGTGTATATTGGACCTCCAAGTACCCCAGCTTGTTTGTCAGTGGAACACGGAGGCGCGCCATTTAACATGACTGTCTGTGCCAGCTTTGGCACACACGTATCACAAATGTGTTAACACCAAGGACAGCTCCTATACTTTTATGAGAAGCGGGTCTGCATTAACGGACGTCGTTTTATGTTGCAGACAGTGTCCCTGAGTGCTCCTTTACCTCACTCTGCCGTTCCTGTCTCCCACTTCTATGTCTTCATCTGTGCGATGTCAAACCATCAGTCTTTTTGAGTAGCTGTTTATCCATCTGCTGATCTCCACGGGGCTTTTCTGTGGATCCCTTATATCGTTGATGGGCATCTGCTGTGGGTGTTGGGGGGGGTGGGGTATGGGTGACTTGACCACAGACCAGCCAGGAAGCTGTCATATCAACATACACCCGCTCAGCAACACTTTCATCCATACCTCCACTGGGCCCCGTGCCAGACATTTCACCCCCAAGGTGACACGGAGCAGGTTCAACTGGATTGCGTTGCTGATATTCCCCAGAGAGGGAAACCCAGAAACGTCTTCCAGAATTCAAAATGACCGTCACATTGGTATCACATTTCTCTGAATGTCTCTTATCTAATCTATTCCTGTAAGCTACCAAATAATTCCCCGTAGTGTCACGATGCACCCCGCGTATCATTAACGGCACCATTGGGTACATCTCCCTCTCTGTGTTGCCTGTGACACCTGCTCTGCTTTATCCCTGTAAGGGAGAGGTCCGGAGCCCCCGTCGCACGAGGAGAAAGACAGATGATGTGATCTGTCGTCAACTTGCCTCTGCGCCACTGTATTTCCCAGGAATATATGACATAGGTGCAGTCCTATTCTCTTGCCAAATGTTTTCCATACTGATGCCATCTCCTCCGGCACTACACTCATAAAACAGTGTTGAAATGCACATGAATAACATCCATTAATATGTATTTAGTTAGCAGTCCCAGATGCCCGCTCAGTTACCATACAGGCACAATAACCGCCTCTGTATCTTTAACGCATATTAAGCTTTATTTGAACACTGCCTGCTTGGAATTACACACCGTAAACTAATGGTAGTTTTAAAAACATTCAGTGTGGATACTTCCATTAAAAGTGAATGGTCTATAATAAGTAAATGATTAGCTAGCCGATACTATTGAGAAATTCCATGACTAGCAGTAGTCAAGAATCTCCTTGCTTAGAGGGTATATTTTGATGTCTATTGTTAATGTTTTATTACATTTGTGGTCATGTTTTCCTGCTGTCGGCTATGATATTTGCGTCCTCTCCGACTTTGGTTATGCAAGCTCAGGCTTATAAGATGTAGGGCGTGGGGGTTGGGCAGGTCAGACTAGCTTCCAGCCTTCCAAAACGTAGCCAAGCTTCGGGGGATGATGCGCATCATCTTTCATCGGCACGGTCGTAGCCAATGAGCAGCTGTTATACACAAAAAAGCAATTAATCTATGTCACTGAGTACGGGTGTTGTGTCAAAAAGTGATTGCCCGCCAAAAAGTTATTGCATTTGGCAACCAAAAATGATATAGGATGTGACATTTCAGCTGAGACTAATCTCTTTCTGCCATATATTAGAACACAATAACATAACATTAACATTTGCTTTGCTTATTTTCCTATAGGAAGGAGAAGCAAAGATGCTACAGAAGGTAAAATGCATGTTATGTGTTAATGTAGGTATGTTTTCCAAAATGTCTTTGTCTACAATAAATCACAAGACATAATAATCTTCAACATGCTACAGTATATGTTCCTCTCTGCCTTCTCAGAGAAGCTGCTTCCTTATGAGCCAAATATTCCTGAACCAACAACAAGAGCAGACTTCATGAAATGTAAGTCTGGGATTGCTATTTGTCTTCCTCTTAATTTTTACATGTCAGTTGACATTGAATCATTTTTACAAAGCAATGACGTTGTTGCTTTAAAAGTATTTATTTAATCACTGCTGTTCCCTGTTGTGTCAGATTGGTTACCACTCTCTCTGGAGGACAAAACAGCACAGAAGCTGCTGTGGATATCTGAGAACGGAACCAAGGCGGCCCGTACATCCGATGCCGTGTGTCCATATCCCAACAGGCCTGAGAGATACGAGCATGCACCGCAGGTTGGTAATGATGCAGACCAATACCAAGCCCCGCCCCTTTTAATTTTCCAATAACAGCTGAGCATTTTTTGAATCCGACAGAAACTCCTTCAACTGTCTGTTTGTCTGTAATAGAGCCAAAGTCACTTTTGCATTATGGGACCTTAGTTTGAAAAAAATATGTATGACGAAAATACCATTTTTTTTAGACCCCGTTTGAATTGTGCCACAAAGTACACATATGATGTTTGTCTATTTAAAAGATAAGGACATTGCAGTTTGTTGTGAAACTTTAAAGAAATCTTTAGTCTTGTGTACCTGCTCAGTGAACTACCGTACAGCTTTTATCTCGCACAACACACGTCACTAAAACAATGCTTTCTTCAGCTTGTGGATTGTGGCGCGAAAACTTCATGACACTTACATTACACAGGGTTTGTAGTCTTAGTAATTACATATTAACATATAACATACATATAACAAATGCACGACAAACTGAGACTGTCTTGAAGAATGTTCTTTTAAATAGTCAAACATCATATGTGTACTTTGTGTCACAAAGCAAACGGGATCTAAAAATAATGTTATTCTCGCCGAAACTTAGGTCCTATAATGCGGAAGTGACTTTGGCTCTCTAGAGCAGAGCCATAAGGACTTGGTAATAGCCTACTATGCTGTTTTGTCCAACCTAATTACAGTAACTAGGTAGTTACAGTAACTAGGTTGGACAAGTGAAAGGGGCGGGGCTTGGGATCAGTTTATCGGACACAGGAGAGAAATTGGCAAAGCAGATGAAATCAAAATGTATTTTAGATCTGCAATGCCAGGTTTAAATGGACTTTCCTGGCCACTGTCACCACTAGTTTCCACTAGCCTCGGGAGATCAGGATGGTCTTGCGAGGCTAGTGTAGAAACACCGGATAATTTGTTTCAGAGCTTCAGTTTAATTTCGCAGTGAGAATCAGTCTGCAAAACCTCGGAATCAATTTGTGTCCGAGTAGCATCTGAACTTTCCAATCAGCATCATGTTTATAATTATATGGGCGTGGTTTAGGTCTGCCAACAGCGAAAAAGGACAGATGGTTCATCCAATCAACTGCCAAGTATTTTTTTAAGTATACCTGCCATTAAGAGTTTCAATGGCTCCCCATATGGACTTGTGACAACAATTGCTTTGATATGTCAGGTTATTTCTACACAGCCATTGTAAATTTAAGCAACGTAGTGCAGATCTCACTACACAACAATATTCTATAGCCTTTGCAATGTGATTTGAATGTGTGGGCCGGCGCTTCTGATGGAGCATCCAATGACATTGAAGGGAGAGGTGTTTTGGTTTTGATTTGAGTTCATATATCAACAAGCTTTCCCCAGAATGACACAAGGCACAATTATTATCTGCTAGGGTACTGTAAGCTGTCATTAATTGAGAGTGCCTGCAGAGCATTTCGTCTCAGGCGTCTACCGGTACCATGCAGTGGCTTCAACCCTAGATAGTTCTATTTAGTGAACACTATTTAGGGAATGAGTGAACAGGTGAACAAGTGGACATTTCTTTAAGATGATGTCAACTTGATGTCAGCACATTAGTCTACCTATCTTTTTTATTTAAAAATAAAATGTTGAAACACTCATTGGCCATGATAAATAGGCCTAACCAGAGCCATCGTTAGCAAGAGTTACGCCATCTCCGTTCACCCCAATGGACCGTTTTTTCACAGCAATGGCGGATCGTGGAGCCTCAAAATAGTTCCCGGAAGTTAGTCTAAATACAATAAGTATTCTATACATTTGATTTTAAATGTAAATCGATGCATTTATTGACTACTAATTACCAAAACATTAAATTAAGTTAAAATTGCCACTTAAAATCGTTCTGGAGAAAGCATGTTGATATTTGAACTCGATCAAAACAAAAACACCTCTTCCTTCAATGCCATGGGTGCTCCCTCGGAAGCTCGCCCAACACTTTGTAAACACATTGGAAAGGCTGGGTTATTGTTGTTGTTTGCGGCCTGCGCCACTTTGTGTTCATATTTACACAGCCAGGGCTGCGTAGAAATGCCAGATTATTCTTTTCTCACCTAAAATGAACAGCAGACCGCAAGGAGATATTTGGTGAATTTGACAAAAGGTGTTTTAGCTTACAATCGCGTAGTACACCTCTAAAGCCACCTCATGCAGTGACCGGTCAGCGGCGTGCCATCACAATCACCTGACTCGTCTCCTGTCCTGTGTGCAGGTGCTTTGTAAGGAAGGACTGCTAGGCTCTCGGGGCTACTGGGAGGTGGACTACGATGGCTGGGTGGTGATCGGGGTGGTCTACGAGAGCGGCGGTCGAAAAGCCCAGGATGGAGCCTGCGGCCTCGGCGAGAACGCTAGTTCCTGGGGCGCCGGTTGGGCCGGCTCCACCTACCACGTCTGGCACAACGGAGAGAACGTGGAGGTCCATCTCCCACTATCGGCCACTATGGGCGTGTACGTCGACCAGCCCGCCGGCATCTTGGCGTTCCTCCAGGTGGAGGGACAGGGTGAAAGCAGGGAGGTGCGACTGATTCACAAGTTCAAAACCAAGTTCACCGAGAAGCTTTTCCCTGGTCTCTGGGTTGGTACAAATTCATTCTGCCAGCTCCGGAAAAAAGACCAGTGAGGAATAAAAGATATGGTGGGAAATGTTAGAGCGCTGAGAAGGGGATGTCTGGGGAACAAGTAGCCTATCTAGGCGTTAGCAGGCAGATTTCAAGGACTGGATCTTTACAGTATACTCATTAATTCGATTAGGATTAGCCTAATTTTTGAGGATGGCAATATACAGTAGCCCGTGTGCAATAGACCACACATTTCAAGTATAGAAATGTATTTGCATAATCTATAGGTTGCCATTTTACAGACTTTCTGTAAACACAATTGTTTTACTTTAGAGCTTATTTTGTATTTGTGTTAATGTGAATGTAGTGAGTCAGTACAACAACTGAGTAAAACATTGTCTCCGTCTGTCTGTTTGTGATTATTATTATTTTGTGCTTGGGCTTCATATTTTATTGTTAATAAGTTTTTCAGTGTAGGTTTACATAAAGGGTCATTGTGTGTTTCCTCCCTTGGTTTTGGAAGGAAATTTGTAATAAGAAAAACAAAATTGGTAAACGATAATATATTTGTATTGCTGAAGGCTTAAAATCACAAATTTTATACTAAGTGATAATATTAAGTTTGATTGAAAATTGACAGTAGGGTACATATATTTTAATTTAATTAACCTAAGACCTAATAGAAAAGTTGCATTTCAGAAGCTATGTGATGCAACTGTCAAGCTGATTAAACTTGTATTGTATAACTTTATGAATTTAAAACATCCAGTTTTATTCCAAACATCTCACAATCTCAAACACACGCACACACACACACACACCATTAAATAAGCCGATGTGTTGAATTCCATGACTTGAATAAAAAAACTATAAATACTTCCATAATAATAATCATAAATAATAATCCCCCTTGGAAGATACATTTTGTAGGCTTCCCTCGGGCGAAGCTTCAGAATGCATAAAGGTAAAACCAAGAGGATTAGAAACCCCTTTATTCCAGTGGCTACTACACTATTAACACTAGAACTTCCAAGATGATAATTCTGACCTTTTTAAAATGTTGCAGTGTAATAACGATATTGAGATAAATCCCATGTAACTAATAGGACCCTGAATTTTCCTAATTGTGTGTATTGTTATTTTATGAAAATTTCGAGTTTTGTGTAACTAGAATGCCATAAGCGCTCATTCTTACCACTCAAACAAGATTTGCATATATTATATATAATTTAAATAGAAATTCTAAGAATAAATGTAGATGTAATATAGGCTAGGTAATAGTAAACACCAGGCCGTTACATTAATTTCAAAGCATTCATTCATTTTGGAGCATACAGTATGTACAGTATGCCCCAGAATTTGAATTCAGCTAAGCTTCAGTTTAATTTCGCCGTGAGAATCAGTCTGAAAAAGTAATCATCGTAATAATTTGGAATGTGTCCGAGTAGCAACTGAACTTTCCAATCAGCGTCGTGTTTATAGCTACGGGTGTGGTTTAGGTTTGCCGACAGCAAAAATGACCAGATGGCTCATCCAATCATTTGCAAAGTATTCTTTTGAAAGTACCTGCACATTACAAACAGTTTAAATGTACGGCTTCTCAGATGGAGTTGTTGTGACAATAATCCATCTGACATGTCAGGTTACCCCAGCATTAGTCTTGCAGAGCCAGCCTTTCCATATAGAAAGTCTGGGACACAGACTAACTGTGTCAGTACCCGCCTACTTGACATACAAGGTATTTTGATTGACATGCACGACGTCCAACTACGTAACTCAATGACCAAGTCGGATGTTAAACTTTCAATGAGGAAAACTAAACAACAGAGTCTAGCTGTTTTAAAAGTGTAACCCTTTTCTTCGCCGAATCCCCTGGTCTCTGCGTTGTGTTTATTTTGGATCGGGAGGGGACAGAGAAGACAGGCTACTAGACACGAACTGATGGCTGTTGGGCAGGTAGACTTTATTTTCCACGAGTAGACCTCCAAACATGTACTTTCATGAAAGAAACAACTGAGTACGGCAGCTGCAGAGGCTTGTTAAGTCTAAAAATGAACACCACCTGAAATTAAATTACTGCCACCTACTGGAGAAGTTTTATTGACTACCTTACATCCACCCCCTTTCATTTGATGGCATTCCTACTGCCATCAATTCACACGCATGACTCATAATAACTAATTCTCTAAAACAAATGTGAGAAGTGAGGTGTGTGCATTAGTCAATCACTCTCTAATTGTGGACAACTTAGCTTGAGCTCTCTTCCATATTCTACGTCCTCTATCAATCTTCTGCTGAACAGTCTCAGGTACCCCAACCTTCAGCTGATAGGACAGCCTTCTAGGTGGGTGTCGGTCTCTTGGGGGGTTTCTCCTGGCTTTAACGGCCTCTGAAGCAGCTGAGGGTGAAGCATGAACTGGCTTGCAGACTTCCAAGTTTGTCCTGAGTGTAGTAGGTATTGTCCCCACACCCATGTCACTGTATCCATCTCCCCTGTCCTCCGGTTGTCCTGCTTCTAGGCCTTCCACTATATCTCCATCCTTCCTATCTGAATCACTGCACGCTTCACTTTGCTCACCATTAGACATTTCTGTTACTGGTACAGACTCTGTTGGAAAAAACATGCATTGAGTGAGAAGATTCTTGTGGACCACCCTCTCTTTATTTCCATCCTCCACCTGGACAACATACACAGGGATTCCCGGCTGTTTCTTCAAAACCACATAAGGCTGCGGCTCCCACCTGTCCCCCAGCTTTTTCCTCCCCTCCACATGGCACACTTTTATCAAAACCCTGTCCCCGGGTTCAAACACCTGATCCTTTGCATTCCGATCATAATGCTTCTTCTGCAGTTCTTTAGCTTCTCTGGATTTGATGTTGGCTTGTTCATAGGCAAATGTCAGGCAGTCCTTTAGTGTATGTACATATTCACTGTACTCACAGGGTTGACCGTTTTCTGACAGACCAAACATAAGGTCAACCGGTAGTCTTGGGTGTCTGCCATACATCAAGTAGTGCGGACTGTAACCAGTCGAGTCGTGTTTGGAACAGTTGTATGCATGTGTCATGGCATCCACATATTCATGCCAACGAGGCTTCAAGTGAGGATCCAGAGTGCCGAGCATATCCATCAACGTCCGGTTGAATCTTTCTGTGGTGCCGTTTCCTTGGGGGTGGTATGGGCTTGTGTGTGTCTTTTTAATGCCAGTTATCTTGCATAAGTCTCTCACCACCGCACTCTCAAAGTTG
>JAODUK010042522.1:5826-20475 GCA_027564635.1 Typhlichthys eigenmanni
TCTACAGGCAGTATGTGTTCTCCAGTTACTCTGGTTGGTCTCTACAGGCAGTATGTGTTATATAGTTACTCTGGTTGGTCTCTACAGGCAGTATGTGTTCTCCAGTTACTCTGGTTGGTCTCTACAGGCAGTATGTGTTCTCCAGTTACTCTGGTTGGTCTCTACAGGCAGTATGTGTTATATAGTTACTCTGGTTGCTTTAAAGTATTTTAACATACTGGAGCAGAAACAGTAACCATCTTTGTAGACAGACACATTAGAAGAATGTTCATTAGAAACAATGGAGGTGAATGGGGGTAAATGCATGGCCAGCAAGGAGAATAGGATTCAACAACAGTTCAGCATCTATTTGACTTTCATGCTCATACCTGTTCTGTAGAATTTTTACTTCTGCTTCTTTTTGCATCTACAAAGAAAGAAGATTTTTATAAAGATTATTATTTAATTACAGTATCATTCATAATTCGCACTCTGACGATACCAATTCCAAAAAGTTGACATGGATTCAAACATACCAAGACATGTTGTTGATCTTCAGATTCTTTAACTCTGAGAAAAGAAAAAAAAGAGATAATAGATTTACTGTAAACTGTAAAATTAATCCAAGTGGCATGCCACAGACTACAGACTTTTGGCAAGAACCTAATTGGTGAGATAACCTCATATAAACAGGAATTATGAATCCAAATTATACTCACCCCCCCCAGAGAGCTCCTACACCCACACAGCTCTCTACCCCCCCCCCAGAGCTCCTAGACCTACACAGTTCTCTACCACCCCTATCCTACAGAGCTACACTATCTCTACCCTACAGTCAAATCTTGTAGGTGTTTTAAGATGCTACCAACGAGCTGAAGCAGAAATGTATGGTTTCGGGGTCCATAATGCGTGTCAAGGCGTGTCCCGTTAACAGGTGCATTAATAATATCAAAATTACAAAACACCCCGTATGTGTGTGTGTGTGCGTGCGTGCGTGCGTGCGTGCGTGCGTGTGTGTGTGTGTGTGTGTGTGTAACTCACCCATGGTCCTGTGCTGCTCTGAGCTTCTCCAGCTCACCCTTCAGCAGTGTGGCCTGGTCCTCCAGAGAGCTCACCTGGTCCTCCTGTGCCTTCAGACTGGGCAGAGATAAGATGCTGAAACGTCTGCATTTACTTTTACAATTACAATAAATCGTCTTTACTCAACTTAACATCGGAGAAATCATACCATTTCTTCAGCTCCTCCACTGCGGATGATTCAACCTGGTGATTAATACATTGAACAAACATGTTGATTCAAGTACATGTTAAATTGTAGGCTTGGCTTTGGACAATTGCTTCTGTTCCATGGGTAGCTCTAAATCTGACAAAAGTGATGCTTTGAAAAGTATGGAGAAGTTACAAATGAGGGTGCATTACCGGGACCTCCAGCTGAGCCTTGAGTGCCTCCAGCTCACCGCAGCATTTCTTTAGTTCGGCCTGGGTGGTGGCTGACTTCTGCTGCAGCTCTGATAAAAGAGTAATTGCAGTAACGTGATTATTTACATTATTTTATAGTCGCTGGGCTGATAAACAACAGGCATAAACAGTAAAGCTGTATCTTTCATACATGCATGCATATTCATTTAGAGGTCATGGAGGGTTAAAATTACACATTAAATGATTAAAGGGCCTGCTTTTCCCATGCTCATATGCAACCATTCTTAAAAAATTAAGTAGTAGTAACCTAGTAACCAAACATCTAAGAGCGAGTGCATTAGCATTTCTACTGTATCAAACCAAGATTATCCAGTTAGCTCGCTTGGTAAACAAACAGCCCTACAGTACATCAGGCTGACTTCCAAAGCTAACATAGAGCAAACCTGTCATGGCGCTGGTGTCTTGCTGGGCCTGGGATAGGCGCTCCTTCAGGGTAGCCCTGTTCTCCTGGGATTGTCTGAGCTCCTTCTTCAGATCGTCCAGCCTCTTCTGCAGGGCCCGCTCGCTCTCTGCCTTGCTCTGCAGCACAGTCAGAGAGACCGCACACACGTTAGTTACAGCTACCTCCATAAGTGGTAGCACAATTAAGATGGAGGGATTTAAGGTGGGATTCTAAATAATGGTATTTTAGATCGGTAGGTTGTATCCTCAGAGGTTGCCAATCTTTCACTTACAGATAGAGATATCAAGTATGATATCAGGTATACAATATCGTAGTCTACACTATACCGTAACTTTAGAGGTCAAGTTTATTTATATAGCCCTTAATCACATTGCAGTCTCAAAGGGCTGTGCAGCCTATATTTTACATAGAAGCAAACCACACTCCCTTAACCTGCTCCTCCCCCCGGGCAAGGAAAACCTATTAACAACGTGGTTTGTTTTCAAATGGAAATGTGTGGGTGTATATCACAAACATCGTTCAGTCAAGAATTATCAGCCAAGTATTTCACAGTCGGTGCATCCCTAGTAAAAATCTGTTTCCATTTGCAGATACCTTCAGCTGTTGTTCAGTGGCAGCCATCTTGGTTTCCAAAGATTTCTTGCGTTCCTCATCAGCTTGCAGTGATTCGGTTCGCTCGCTCAGCTCCCGAGTCAGACGCACACAGTCCTGCCTCACCTTGGCCAGCTCTGCATTATGTCTGGAAGGAGAAACAGTCATGTAATGAGAGAAACAACAAAAAGACAGAATATGCTGTATAGAACTGATATGTGGAGAAACCCAATGAAGACAATGCATTGGCAGAACACTTGGCACCCTTCAAAGGAAGCCTGACTGACAAAGGCAGATACACAATAAATAAATAAAAAAGCCTGCTCTTAACATGGCTGCTAGTTGACAGAGACAGACAGACAATAGACAGACAGACATGCAGGTGGACAGACATGCAGACAGACCTGCTCTCGGCCTGACTGGTGGCCTGGTTGAGGGCATCTCTAAGGATGGAGTTCTCCTGCTGCAATCTGGTGAGCTGGGCATTGGGGCCATTGTCCAACTGTTCCTGCAGACTGGCAATCTGTCCCAGTTCACAACAAACCATTATGCACACTGTCTAACACGATAGAAAATATGAATTCATTCCGCATTTTATTCTAATCTAAAGTGTAACTGCACCCCAGCTCTGAGCCTGACTCCAACCACTACACAACTTTGTAAAACCAAGGAGTTAAGTGAGGGGACGGGCTGAGAGGGGGTCCCCCATTAACCTTAACATTTTATTTGATAACGTATGAGGCGAGCAGTATCTTTAAAAATAAGCCAGGTCCTGGGGTGATTTTTGTAAGAATATGATGTGTAGATTTGTTTTCAGCCTATAATATCCATATTTTTATAAAAACGGGAATATTGAGCACCAGTATTAATGTGTTTTATTACATATCAATCCTATTACTTAGTTTTGGGCTAAAGAAAACAACTTTTCCATTCAGGGCCTCTATAGTCAAAATAAGTATTTTATTTGCATCAAGATATTAATATTTGGAGGTATGGCTCTGTTCCGGGAGCTCCATGCCCTTCCATGAGCATACGTGGAAAGCCCAAGACAGGGAGAGCAGCAAAAAGACCCCGCTCCCATAGGTTACAGAACAGAGCAAGCCTCAGTGACAACACCGTGACATTAAGTAATCATACACAGCATTAAAGGAGGTTGTGGGATGCAAAAAGGCTTGCAGAGGAAACGCTAAGAATGGGTGTAGGCTATGGACGCTTAAATAAGCGCCCTGACTAGATTGGCAAATCCAATCGCTTTGCCATGATCAGCTGAGCAGTCTGGTCACTGAGATCAGCTGGGCAGTGAGCTGATTGCGATCAGATGGCATCTGAGATTAAGCGTGCCCCGGCTTGATTTCATGGCCTGCCTAAACTATCACTATGCGGGATTTTAGGATGCAGTTACACTTTAATTAATATAAAAGGTTAGGGTTAGTTAGTATATTATTGTATGTGTAAAACTATATCTAAATGCGTGCAGACTCTCAGAACTCTTGATTTCAAGAATGGCCATTTAAAAAAAAATGTACGTGGCCAAACATACAGTTTTATAGAAATATTACAAAAACTGTACTGAAATAAAGTCACCTGACGCTATAACATGGTTGTGTCAGCAAGAGGTGACCTCTGACCTTAAGTTTGAGCTGTTTGCTCTCAGCTGCATGTTCCTGGGAGGAGGCTTGTATGCGTGCCTGCAGGCCACTGATCTCACTCAAACGAGCATTCAGATCTGCTTTAAGACTGCTCTCCAGAGAAGCCATCTTGGATCTCTCAGCACCCAGCTCCTGCAGGAGAAGAAGGGGAAAGACATGTATTCTGTGTATTATGGTGCAACCAATAATATCAATAACATTTCTTCTGCCAGGGCTACTGTATTGACTGTAAACAAGTATTGCATCAATACACTACATATTGAAATTGCACATGGGAAACCTTAGCCAAAACGGCAGGTTTAACACTAGAACTGCCAAGAATCTCTGTACCTAAAGCTGCCAATTGAAACTGTATTTCTAGTTCCAAAATGGATTCTGAAATGTATTGTCTTCTAAAATGTCTTTATTCAATCTCCTGTGTTTTGGTTCTCTTGTTTTATAGTTATAGTCCATGTCTTTAAAATATACAGTATATTGCAATCAGTGAAGTCACACCAAGATGTAAAAACCTCACACAACTCAGCAAGGCTGCATAGACAGGCAGGGCCAATGTGGACCTGGGATTAGGGGTTTTACATATACATACAATGATTGATCGACAGACCTTCGTCAGCTCTCGGAGGCGGGTCTTGGCTGCTGTGGCGCCCTCCTGTTCTGAGGTCAGCTGTTTCTCTTTCTCCTCCAACTGCTTCTTCAGGGCAGCCAGTGGGTCTCCCTTCTGAGACGCCTGAAGACGGTACAACACAACATCGCTCTTAAGACACTTGGTGAACATTGACACTTTGTTTGCTTAACACAATCTGTAGTTTGTGTAGGAAGGAATTCCAGATGCCTAAGAGATGTGTGTTCAAAATGATGTCATCAGGGAGCTCCCATGACAATGTGGTTTTCTCATATTGGTGGGTGCTTATTGTAAAATAACCACGACATTGTAAATGTAACCTTGGTGTCACCAGCCTCCCTTGGAATGTAAACCTTTTAATCTAGCAAACAACATTAATGACTGGATGCCCACCCTTTCATCGCTGTTACCTTATGCAGAAGTTGCGTTCAAAGACATTTATTGAGTGGCCTACAGTAGCTTGACTTTAGTGATGCTGCATACCAGTTGCCAGGAGTCGTGTATGATGCCTTTGTCGTTGAGGACATTGATGAGCTTGTGGGCTTCTTTCTCGCTTAGAGTCATGCTGGCTATAGTGGACAGCAGTGTCTTGTAGGGCAGCACCAGCGGAGCAGCAACAGAGTCAATAACAGCGGCTGTGGCTAACAGAAATAAAACAAGGAAATTATCATTTGTGCTGGCATGCTTTATTCTGTATGTACCAGCTTCTACATCCCATTTTCTACATTCATATCATTTATAATCTATATAATTTACATTTTATTAAATTGAGATAAAATTAGTTAAGTGTACTGTATTCAAAATAGAAGGCATCTGCTGCCAACCTGCTTCAGCTTTTGCCTTGGATTTCTTCTTCTTGGGTTCCTCAGCCTTAGCAGAAGGTGGCTGGCTGGAGACTAGGGCAGGAGCCTCAGCCTCAACTAAAGAGACTTCCACCACCGGCGCCACAGCGGGTACTTCCTTAGCAACAGACTCCATCACAGTGACTACCTCCACCTTGGGAACTTTCCTCCTCTTCTTGTCCTTTGGAGACGTTGTGGGAGGAGACTGAACTGTGGCAGTGGGAGGGGCGGCGGCCACAACAGGTTCCGGTGCGACGAGGACAGGCTCCAGTTCAACAATGGGTTCGAGTTTAGCTTTGGGTTCAGGGGTAGCGGGAGGCCCGGTGGTCGCGGCGGTGGGTTCTGGGTCTGATTCTGGTTCTGGTTCGCTGCTGGTTGAAGCAATGGGCTCCACAACACCATCTGACTCATTGAGCTGCCCGTTGGGTCGGTCATCTCTCTTCTTGGCTTTGCCTTTCTTCTCTACGATCTTTTCTTTCCTCTTCTTGTCAGCCCGCTGGGCCTGGGTCAAGCCCAGCTCCCGCCGCTGCTTGGCCAGGGCCTCTTCGTACGAGGTCTCCTTCATGGACAGCGTGGAGACCAGCGCGATGCCAATGGCTGACACTACCATGAAGCCTCCGAAAACCATGAATCCAAGGGTCTGGGGGTCGGTGAAGTCCATGTCTTATCCGTATTGCCCAATGCAAGCCTAGAAGATTCATCATAATATACCTTGTCAACTACAGCAAAGTGGCGTCTTAACACACACACAGAAAGTGTATCATGGAAATGAACAATGAACTGACGTGGTGCACACATACTATGGACAAGAGGGAACCTAACCCATGTAAAACGTAATGCTCCACAAGATCACATAATAACATTATACTGACAATATGACTTTGTTGTCCATCCTGAATGTGCTATGCATGGTCTTTACTAAACAGGAACCCTTTGATTCTGATAATTAACCATTGTCACCTGTTTGCTTTGTTCATTAAAATTGTATTGAGTTTTATAGGAGGTCCTTTAATACATTATTTTATTTTACCCCTATTATGTTTGAATTATTACCAGTTAGGGCTTAAATGTAAAAAAATTTGCTGTAAGCATTTTTACTACTGCAACTATTATTTTTAAATTGGGTAAAAACAATGTTATAGTACAGAAGTCACCCACATTTAAAATGACAAATCTCTGTAATTTACTCGATTATAGTTGTTATAGTCTGCTGCCACTAAATAGGCTACATGGTTTTCTATTGCATGCATAACTCAGACACTGCAATAATAAACTAATGATTTCGCCTTTAAAAGGAGATGAAGATTGAAGTTAAACTGTCTGATATATCTCACATCTTAACTGAAAGTATCATAACAGACCAACTCGCGGTCAGCAGGTGGTATAGCTCCCTGCGGCTGCAGGAAGAGTGAAACCTGCAGTTGGCTGTTGAAGGAAATATAAATTTGTATAAGATAGTTCTGTTTCTCAGACGAAAAGAAAATGTACTCAAAATTGTACCAAAAGACGTACGCACAAACAATTCTCAAATAGACTAGTTTAAGATCGCCTACATGGTATTCCTATTGATAACTTCATCGTGTTGCACAGGCACACGCAAATGTGCACGTATTTACGTTGCTTCACACGCAGCATCTTGTACATCAAAGTGGGGCATATGCGAATCGTGGCTCTATTCTACAAACTCGAATGAGTAAAAACTTCAGTAGTCCTAGGCATATTTTCCATAGGATACGACGAGATTGCCTCTGGGAAGGATAAAATGCTGACTTTGTTTTAGGAAGGCACGCCCCCTTCTTTGCGCTCTAATCGGTGACTCGACACAACTGGAACGGGCCACACACCCCACTAACGACAAATAGTCCAACAGTTCATATAAATGTTTCATCTGAACAATGCAATATAGGCCTATGTAATTCATTTTTCCTTTCTGGTATTAGGTTCATATACCGACCACAATAAAATTGTTTTACGTAATAGGCCTAGGCATTTTTTTTAAAGAACCAGAGTGAGGGGAGCGAGCGGGGTGTAGGGGGACGCGAGAAACTCAAAAAATATGCTTAGGCCTAGCCAACATAAAACAGGACGGTCAGTGAGGTTATTGCATAGGGTACTTGTCTTAACTGACAATTAACCCGTTGTATCTCCTTTAACCTCCGTTCCTGTAACAGGCTGCAGTACTCTTTTCTGACAAAAAAAAAAAGTTTTTCCGGTCCGGAGATTCACTTAACTCAAAAGTTAACCAAAGTTTTTTCAGAGTCGTAACTGTTAAATAAATGGTCCACAATGCAAAAACCACGTGATTAATTCAACAATTAACATCAATGAAACTGACTGGCCAGTGGGACCTCCACACAATATGATACATTACTTAACATGACATTTAAGATTGCTTCATTGTTTTCTCTTCTGATCACAATTCCTTTGTAATAATTAATATCACCATATTCTTTACATAGCCTTACAAAAAACTTAGACAATATTGGTCCTGACACTGGAGAAGGAAATTGGTAGGCTAATAATGAGTAGAAAAACATGCAATTTACTTTGGAGTGTCAATCACGTTTTTCCAATGCATCACATGAAAAAGACACCCAACCAATTGAAAAACATGTACAGGACATTCAATTTAAGGTGTTATTCGTGTTTTTTTCAGAATGCTGTTGGGACATAGCCCTTCATCAAACATCACAGCACAACTCGTAAGATAATATTATAAAGTCTAACAATAATGCCATTTAAAACGAAAGAAAACAAATCATGTGCTTTTCTTTTTGCGTCAAACGAAATAAATAGTGTACTTTCTTACCCCGACCACTGAGGTCTACTCTTTCAGAAATGCCGCTGAGTGTGGAGTCGTGGCACTTTCTCTGCGCAGGCAAAGAGTTTACCCAACTCTCCATACCAGACGGCAGGGCAACAACTGATTGGACGGCACAGAAATCTTTCAGGGACATTTAAACCAACCACGTCATGATAAAGGAACTGTGGAGGTGGGGCCAGTCTAGTTTATTTAAAGATAAGTTAGTGTGCTGCGAATATCATCTACAAATGTCTGATGTTCTCACTGTAATGTAAATGCAAATGTAATTCAGCATAGTTTACGTCTCTCACATTATCGGATCGTTTTGGTTTACCCATCAGTCTTCTATGGGAGGAAAACAGATAGCAAACATCCTGGTCTGGATCCTGTCAAAATGTTCTAACCAAACATATATAACATTTAGCAGCCTATAGAATAACATGCAGCAGTTCTAGGTTTAACTTCGTGACTATTTATTTTGTTTATAGGTTAAAGGGTGGCAAAACAAATTATAATATAATGTCCAAATTGCAATATACCTATAAAGTTTGGGATATATTGAAAATTGGCCTACTGTACATAGTAGATACAGGTAAAATGTTTCATAATGTATTAAAAAAACATGCTAGGGTTACCCTAACCCTAACCCATTCAAAGAATATTGTTTAACAGAATATTGAAACAATGTATGGAATCTAGCTAATCCTATACACATTTAATGAAATGAATCCCTGTTTAGCATTAAACTAATATATTATTGTACATGCCTATTGTTGCTGTTTCTATGGGTTTTAGGGTAAAGGTCGTTAACCCAGTAAAATAAGTCACCATTCGTTTTAAGCCTTAAATGTCTAAAACATTGGTGACTTTGATGCCATCCGGGCACCTACACTTAGAATGCCTTGCAATTCAATTGACAAATATGCTTCTCCAAATGGTATCCACATTGTAATCATATCCACATTCTACCTTATGGCAAGAAAATTACCCTTTGTCACTTAGAATGACAAACTTCTATTTCATGGCAAGCCTGTGCCTAAAGCAAAACTGACAAAACACAATACAATCAACATTGTATTAACATATTATTTTGGAGCACACTGTGTCAATGTTTGTATTATTGTTGTTCTTTTGTGTTGTTGACTACTGAAAGTGTAGCATATAATCATGTTTTCCAGCACAAACAATTGTTAAAAAAAACTTACCAGACCAGTTCACCTTTCAGAGAATGTATTCACTAAAATAAAAATGCCAAATAATTTCTCTATAATTAAGGCATTATAAAACAAACTTAAATGTTTGGCAGTGCATCGATTCCGAAGCATCAGCCTTAGTCCTAAAATATAAAAATGTTGCTCTTTAATGCATAGCTACTTTGTTTTCACTACAGGGTGAGACTCAGTTGGAAGGAAACAGGGTCATCATTATTGTTGTTTGTCTGTCTTGACACTCTTTTTGTGTTATGTGTGTGCTTCCCAATTCATCCATCTACACCAGGAAGTTACCTATGAAAATGTATTATTGTCACCCAGGTTCACATTACAGAGATCTGTGTCACCTGTTACTCTAGCTGTATTACATAACCTTACCTTAAACCTTGTTCTCACCGTGGCTGAAGGTTATCACTCATGATTAGATTTTAGGTTCAAATCGGCGTGACTTCACACAAATGCAACTGTTCATGATAATTATAGCTACAGAAAAGAATTGTGGGCATGGAGACATCTAAGGGCTTTGCAATCATAGGATTAACATTTATTTGTGTCTCATTTCCTTACTCTGTCCAAACACAAATCATTTGTCAACCAAATAATACATTTTAATAAGATTGTAGGGACCTTTATGGATCTTTCTATCTGCCAACTCTTGACTGACTGTGTATACTCAGGTAACATTTTCTAATGGAAAGATGCATACTTAAGTTGCAGTAGATTATTCTTACATAGAAGACATACACATACTGTACACAGGCTTTGACTGTGAATGAGGTACATTTCAGCTGTTATAATTTGTGTCAAGCATAACAGCTGGACTTTTCCCAGCTAACATACAGTAGCCTTCTAATTCTACAAAAAATAGAGCTGATCAACACGAATTGAATAAAAGTTAATAGTTTATTTTTAAAAAATCATGATTTGGAAATCAGTGCCCATAGTCTGACACACATGCACACACACATGGAGATTTTGTTGCATTATGTTAGGCCTGATCCTTTGTCACAGCAGTCATATCACATCACAAAACAACTCTGACAGAGAGTCTCCCAGCTAGGGAGACAGTCTGACCCATCGGCATAATATTCACATAACCATTAACACGGTGCATCACCAACACACAAACCATGCATGCTTGCTGTCTGATACATGATACAAATGCATCAGGCTGCATGTGTGGTCTAGCACGATGGTACATAAATAATTACGTTGCAATGATAAAACATTGGAACATTAATAGCCCAAGTTAAACAAAACTGCTCCCACGTTAATTGATATATTTTTCAATCATTATGAATTTCACTGAAGCAAAGCATAAATCTTGGCATAAATTCCTCATTAAGACATCAAGACTATAGTTATATGTTTAGGTTATTCGCTTTAAAATAAAGGTTAGGATTACAATTATTAATCTCAAGTGTATAAATACATTTAAACATGAAGTCAGAACATGTACAACTATTTCTATATACCATTATTTTTTATTTTTTTATCCCAAAAAAATGAAAATTATACTTAATACATTTAAGATGATTTACAAAGACAATACAACAATTCTAAAACACTAAACATTAGGGCATAATCCTGCCTATCTTTACCACAGGTAGCCTACATATTTATTTATTTTTGTACTGTAAGGTTCAAATTGTAATACGTGTGTAACTGGTATTTAGAGCAATTCTTTGTTCACACTTAAAAATCAAATATAAGAGAGGGCATATGTGCACTCTCCCGCCATGCACGCACACACACACTAGTTGGTGAAATGACACTGACATGCTTCAGTTTGCCTGCAGTGGAAGTGTTCAAGGTCTCTGACCAGCAAGGACACTTTGTCACCCTGACCCTCGACTGACTTACCACTTCATTTTATGCAATCCTTTGACTATGCTTATGCTTACACAATAGATCGCTGATCATGACACATATTAAGGTAGATGGCTTCAGTTCCACCAATATCTAATAGTCAGGTCGAGGGTCTGATTTAGTTCTTGTCAACGTGGAACTATTCCCATTCTCTTAGTTAGAAGAATACATGTATGACAGGTATAAGTGTCTGTAGGAGATTCAGGGGCAGCAGGGGAAAAGGGTATTTGTGGATGTCCTGTAGAGCTGTTCTCATGCAGTGTAGAGCGTTTAGGCAGGAAGAAGCTTGTCAGAACATTAAATGGAGGTGGAACATTTCGTGCAGTAGCAGAAGAGTATGTTTGCTCTGGGGTCAGAGATAAAAAAGGGAGGGCTGAAACCAGGGAATACACAAAAAATTAACAAAATTAACACACAAAAGTCCACTTAAGGGACAAAATGAGTTATTCCACAATATGCATACATTTTCACCTAATTAACACAAACTGGACTATCATGAATAGAGATAATATTAAATATAATTAAAATTTCCACCAAAGTGAGCCTTCACTGGCTAGTCTTCTGTACGTCATGTAACAAACTTTTGCACAAAGTTGCAGAATGGAAGGTGTCACATGAGCCTCAACCTTGATCCACAAAGACTGACGGCTTGCCGCTCCAGCCTTGATAAATTGAATACTGCATTTTAGAATAATATCAGTGGGTGTCATACTTTTTGTAACACTATTTATTTTACTCATTATTCACAAAAATCTGTCTAATCCGCAGTTTTGAAGTAAGTTACATTTCTTTTGAATGCAATGACATGTACGCCGCTGGTTCATTTTTATTATGTATTTTTACTTAATTCAACATCAGTGGTAGCAGACATACATTAGCTTGTAAACCTTTAAAAAAAATAGTAATTATTATCATCTCGGACTCGGACTCGGACTCTGACAAGTGGTGCAAGAGGAGCCGGCCGTCTAGCTCCATGTCTCCAAACATATTCTTAGTCAAGCGCCACACACTGGCTGTTACCGTTAATTTAACTGTCATCATCTTACTTTTGATGCTGTTGAAGATAAATATCAAAAAACAACATAGGACTTGCATGGAACTTTATATTCTAGCAAACGACATGATAGACTCACACATCTGTTGATATATTTTCTCTTCATGCTTATTTAAATAAAACACACACACGCACACACACACACGCACACACACACACACGCATGAGGGACTTTGCACCTTTTCCATCTGTGCTGAAAAAAATGTATTCTGTGATATATTACCATAACGGTTCCCCACGATACCGTATCAATATACAGCCCCTTCTAATCAAATGGTTTTTTTTTTTACTTAAGCACAAGGAAAATATACAGGTAAAGACATGGAATAGAAATTCAAAAAATTAAGAATAGAATTCAATAATCAATTCATGTTTAAGAGAGATATAAAATGTCCTTAAAATTCTTACTGGTCCTGTAGTCACTGTAGAGTTGTAAGCTAGAAGAAAGAAATCATATTTTATTAATCCCCCTTAGGAGAAATTCATTCTCTGCATTTAACCCATCCCCGAAGGGAGCAGTGGGCAGCCACTCGTGCGGCGCCCGGGGACCGACTCCAGATTGAGGCCAGTGTCTGGTCAACAGCACTGACTGGAGGGTGAACCGGACATGTTTTTGTTGTCATGTCTAGTTGCCGTATAGCAGTGTTCAGTGATATACTGTGTATGTAATAAGTATAATATAATAAAATAATACTTAATATGCTATTTATTTTCATACAATGTTGTGGCATCTATATTTCAGTTCAGTGTGTTTAGTCAGTGATAGTGTGCAATGCAAATACCATTATAATACATTGGATTAGTTTTGACTAATTTTGTCTGTTATCAATATATTGATGTACATATTACTCAGGTGGTACACGTTGTATTTTCAGCTCTATTTTAACATTTTCTGTAAATTATTTGAATATTGCAATATGTATCCTGTCACAATGTATCGTGATATGTATCGTATCGTGAGGTCGAACCCCGATCTCCCACGCAGAGAGCGGACGCTCCTACAAGGAAGGCCAAAAACCCATGGGCCCTGGCCTGCGTCGCCAGAGCGTCCTATGAGGTGTCGGAGAGTGAGGATTAACACTGCACAGCTACCTGCTGGCCACCGTTATACTTGCATCCCACATAAGCACTCACAGGGTGATCTTCTTGTTTACCAAATGTAACACTGATCAAATCTATCTAGGTGGTGCCAGAATGACCCAGACCCTCGGTGGAGCCCCCTCCTGGTGGACAGGGTGCACTGAAGGCTACATTACATTAAGACATCTGCCAGGGACATATATGCTGTGTTCAGGTTGCAATTGGATTAGTTCCTCAAATTAGATCTAAAGAGATGACTGACTACACTGTGTCAGATCAGATTTGTGTGTCCAGGCATCACCAATCTATCTGCATGAGTTGCTGTGGTAACGACATATGTGGCTATCCAACACAGATGCAGGAGAAAGGGAGGCATGGTGCATCATCTCGCCTTCCAAACAGGTGTGCTGTCAAGTTGCGGTGCAGAACACCTCCATCGCACCAGATATGCTCAGCAACAAAGCTCAAAACGGATTTCAGGGTTTAAAGGGGTCAAGTGTTCTGTGTGTCACTGGTAAACTACTTCCAAAAGTGATTTGGGTCCAATTTGTTTTTGTTACTGTAGCTATTCAGACATTCTATCAAAAATCTATCTGGATGTTCTTCAGATAATCAGCTTCTAACAGTGGTCCTTGTGAATATAAAACATGTGTTGAGCAAACATACTACATTACATTTTGCTGATTGAAAGGTTTTCCTTTGGACGTCTACTTTTCTAATTTGAGACATAATTCATGGCAATGACATCATTATACCTAATATATGCCCTATAGTTTTATTTTACCTGCTCTATATTTGCCTACAATGACTAAATTCCTTTTAATCAGTAAATATATTTGAAGCAAAACTATTATAATAAAATGTACTTTGGCATTGCAATCAGTTTTGGCAGACAATCACAATTTGGCGCAACACCGTCCCTGGTGCTGAGGGAACACAGGGCACTGGAAGTGTGCGTAAACCATGCCATAATCAAAACAGCTGTCAGATGACCGAGGTGAAATCAGTTTCATATTCAAGATTCAACAGACATTCACATTCGTACCTCCGTCCAGGCTCCCTTCCAC
>JAODUK010042562.1:5403-17945 GCA_027564635.1 Typhlichthys eigenmanni
TACGTATTAATCCTCACTGTTATAAACGTCTACGTATTAATCCTCACCGTTATAAACGTCTACGTATTAATCCTCACCGTTATAAACGTCTACGTATTAATCCTCACTGTTATAAACGTCTACTTATTGAGCGTCAGTGTTCTACACACCTGTGTCCACAAGGCCACCACCCATTGCCGGCGTCTGACGGTTGTCAACGTCAAAATATTATAACATGGTTCTATTCCCTGATGCTATTCCACAGTTCTAAACCCATAACAATGCACTGAATCCCTGTGTGCACCTTTGAGCTCCTCCTCTCCTCCCTGAGACTGACCTTGAGGAGGCTGTCCAGTATCTGCAGGGCAGGGTGCAGTACCGTCCCCTCCCATTGGGAGGCGTCTGTGACGTCCAGACCGTACACAGATGGCACGTGGTCTCCTGGTCCTGCAAACACACGCACACACATACAGAGGAGGTGTACACTGATATGCTGTGATCACATCTCTCTCCATC
The DNA here is from genome assembly GCA_027564635.1 of Typhlichthys eigenmanni. Lineage (NCBI taxonomy): Eukaryota > Metazoa > Chordata > Actinopteri > Percopsiformes > Amblyopsidae > Typhlichthys > Typhlichthys eigenmanni. The sequence continues at coordinate 5,899 of JAODUK010042562.1, forward strand.
ACCAGGAGGAAGAGGAGGAAGAGGAGAGCCACGCCCAGCTGTGCCCCGACCTGCTGACTCACGCTAACTCCATAACGCTCCTCCTCCCCCTCCATCCCCCCCCCCCCATCATTAATTTGCTAATCTCTCCATCTCCTCCATCCTGTCTGTCTCTCTCTCTCTTTCACGCACACATACACCCTCTTTCACCACAGTCAGCAGTCTCACCCTCTAGCCTCAGCACTGAACCCCAGCAGACCTGTCAAACCTGTCTGTCCACCCAGTTAGACAGTTGTCTCTCTGTCTGTTTGTCTCTCAGGTCTCTCTGTCTCTCACCGAGCGTCTGTCTGTGTGTCCGTCTGTCTGTCTGTCTGTCTGTCTGTCTGTCTGTCTGTCTGTGTGTGTGTGAATAAGACCAATGCCAAGGCCTTACCCACCACCATCGAGGTAGCCAAGGGCCGGACCTCTGTATGTTTTATGAGGTATTTATTAAAATAAAATATTAATAAATAAAATAAACATAATTGAATTGCCTAAAAATAACACAACTTTGGTTCTGCAGCTATCGTATTTGGCGAAGATATCAGACTTCCTTGTTTGATCACGGCATAAAACTAGGCCATAAAGGATAACTGGTGACTGGTCATGTCATTACAACAATACGCCAGTCCTCTGGTTTAGATTCACCAGGCTCTGTGTCATTAATCCATTGGCTGACACACTGCACAATATGCAAGAAGAAGAAGAAGTTTATTTTCTTTCCTACAAACAGAACAGGCAGCTGAATCTGCCAAAGCGTGGTCTGGGTAACTAGAGTGTTTATATAGCGAACTGCTTGCAATTGATGCCATTCATCCCCAGAGATCTGAGGAATAGCTCCTCTGTGTGTGTGTGTGGGTGCACAACTTGTGCTTCATTAACCCCTTCAGTGCCTTGTAAATGGACAATATGTTTTATTTTTATTTTTTGTATCCATCAGACAATGAAAGTCAATAACATTATAATTCTAACGCGGTGAGGAGACGGCTATGGCAAACACACTTGACAGGATCATGAATGAGCACTATTTCATGTTACAAATATGAATATATCCATGCCTAAGCATTAGTGGAAGTGGATGTAAACAGTCAAGATGCAAATGTGTAAATGTACTTTAGTGAATAAATGGCTGAAAATGATATCCATCTAATGTTAAACTTTAAACTTTTAAAATGCTTTTTTTTCATTCAGTAGAGTACATTTGGGGCAAAGTGACCGACACGTCTTCAGAATGTCTTCCTAAGTCTCCACCAGCCCAAACTCTTAGTGCTGTTCAGTAGGTGACACCGTGGCGTCGCTCAATGAACGCAGCGATGAGTTTTAAAGCAGTGCGTGTGCACGTCTGACAGCCAGCAGGTGGCAGTGTTCCGGGTTCTTCTTCTGTGGTGCCGAGCTAAGCAGACCCCAGCCTCCCCCAGTGCAGGCAAATAAAGGGAGAAAGTCCCACCAGATGCTAGATGGACCCCCCCCCACCCCCCCCACCCCCGACAGACCTCTGGCGCTCTAGGATGAAATCTTACTCGGCTAATCCGCTCTGCAGTGAAGAAGGTGTGGTGTGATAAGGAGAGATGGACAGCACGCGCACGTACATGCACACGCACATACATGCACGTGCACACTCACAGGATCAGTTGGCCAACACAAAGTAACAGCTGCTGGGGTTGAACGTCGTTGACTCATTCCTCACCTGTCGTAATGACACAGAGGTCTTCCAAACAATTGGACCCGATCCCAAATGAACCAAACCATTTTTCACCCGACTTGCATTTATTAAAAACGTATAAATTCAGATCCATCCAAAAATAACATGTCAGGTTCACTCTCCAGTCAGTGTCATGTGACCAGTCACACTGGCTCCAATCTGGAGTCGGTCCCCGGGTGCTGCACAGCGACTGCCCACTGCTCTCTTGACGGATGGGTTACATGCAGAGGACAGATTTCGCAAGCACACGCACACACACACATACAGACTACTCACGTTTGAGGAAGCGATTGCGGACCCATTGGTTCTGTTTTCGGGCGTAACGCTTTGTAGCGATCTTCAATGCTTCCACACCTGGAGGGGGTGGGGTGGAAGTTAAGGGTTAAGGTAAAGAGAAAGTAAAAAAGAAAACTATTGATTTGTTTCACTGTTTTTTTAAATGCAACATCTTTCCAAAGTCTATGAGTAATCGTGTCAAATAATTGTGATTTCTATATTGACCAACATATTTGTGATAATGATCCCCCCCCCCCGCCCCCCATAATCAACCAACCAGTCACCTACAGTAACCCAGTCATCCAATCACAGTCACCCAGGCCAGCGTTGGGCATGGTCAAACCCTCCCTGCGGTGCATTAAGAATGTTCTAACCTTTCTCCCGCAGCACGTCCCTCTCCTGCGGGGACGAGCTCTCGGGGGCCGTCAGGTACTCGTGGAACTCCTTAAAGCCAATCGACTGGAAGATGCCATGTTGGTAGTCCTGACTTGAGATGGGGGGAGGTTGGGGTGAGACACGAGGACAGAAAGAATATCTACTGAACGTTTACACTACACTACTAAACTGTAGCAAGCATGGAGCTAGCCTAGCCTAGCTCTCCCCACACACACACACAAACCGCAAGCATGGAGCTAGCCAAGCCTAGCCTCTCCCCACACACACACACACACACACACGCACGCACGCACACACGCACACACAAACCACAAGCATCGAGCTAGCATAGCCTAGCCTCTCCCCACACACACAACAGGAGGGGCTATCTACAATAGGGACACAGAGAGGAGCAACAGCAAGAGGGGAAGACAGAGGGAGACAGGGGGGGAGTCACCGGGTTCATAGTGATGCGGGGGGGGATTTGACCTTGATGTATGGCCACAGCAGACAAGGAGAGAAAGAGAGAGAGACAGTAACCTGATACTAAGGAGGATGGGTGAAGACAGGATGGAGAGATGGGGGGAGGGGGGGAGTATTTCACTGCAGCCACGCCTGATCGATCAATGCACACACACACACACACACACACACACACACACACACATACACACACACACACACACAGAGCTCCTGGATGAGTTCGCTAGACGCGAGACTGGCTAGCCTACAACCAGCCTGTTAGCAGCTGTTAGCACCTAGCAACCGTTGTTAGCGACTACCTCTGGTTCTGGACCTTCTCCTGGTTGTAGAGGACATGGAAGTCTCTGAGCTCCTGGATGAGTCCGAGCGACATCATCTCGTCTACACGGGCGTCCAGGCGCTGGTCAAGAGCTGAGAAGATATTAGAGGCACAAATACAGAGCGAATCAGCAGTAAAATAACAACAGTAAGCCCAGCCCATGCAGGTGAGTGACACAGGGCTCACCCAACCAGACAGCATCCTTACCGCTCATGTCGGCATGCAGCCAGAAGATGCAGGGGTCCGGGAACCTCAGGGGCCCGCCCAGCGCGTCCGCCCCCTGCTGACCCCGCTGCTGCTCCAGCCAATGGCTGTGGGGCAGCCCTGTCTCCCGGTACACCTGTAGGCTCCTGCACCCGTCAATCACAGGGAGGAAGGCGTTGAAGGCGTTAAAGGTGTAGTCAGCTATTGCAAGCTAAATGTAAGCTAATACACCTTTTGTCAAATTCAACACATATCTCCTTGCATTTCGCTATGTTACCGCTCTCTGTACGTGTTGAAAAAGTTATATGGTACTCCTACACAGCCCGATAGTACTTCTACATAGCCCTGGTACTCCTACACAGCCCTGGTACTCCTACACAGGCCTATAGTACTTCTACACAGCCCTATAGTACTCCTACACAGCCCTATAGTACTTCTACACAGCCCTATAGTACTCCTACACAGCCCTGGTACTCCTACACAGCAACATAAACAAAGTGGTGAACACCGCTGTGTCCACAAAGCCGCAGCACTACAGCCTTTAACAGTGAAGTGCTTGACTGACAACGCACAGCTGGAGTAGAGAGATGCTGGCTGGTCAATTATAACAAGATAGCAAAAAGCAGCGGCCAATCTGGGTAAGGTCAAAGTTCATATAGGCAAGTCTGGCCACTTGGCAGCCATCTTGGTAAGGCCCCCGGGCAATTCTTTAAGAATACTGTATTGAAATGCATGGGGAGATAACTATTAGCCATAACTGCACTTTCAACGGCCAACGGGAAAAGTCAAATCTTATTTTAAAAAAAAAAACGCTTAAATGTCAAGAAAATAAAAAGTAATTTTCCATCCTGTAGTATACTAACTACCATAAGAAAATACGTTTTTTGTTTTACATTGAGCCTGACATTGGGGTTGTATGATTTAGACCTTCCCTGTACATGTTTGACTAATTGATCACATTATTGTTTTTGATGTATGTTATTATAGTTCTGGAAAAAGGCAGCCCACTTAACTCAAGCATATCCTGTATTTCTAAATGTCCTAGAGTATGCACTTCCTTTAGCTTGCCCGCCCCCCCCCCCCGAGAGAATGCTTCCTCTTAAGAGCGAGGTAACCTGACCTGCTCACACTAGCAATGACGTCATCAGTGTGTGTATGTGTGTGCGTTCACACATGCTTTCAGTGTGTTGGTGTGGGTTAACAGAATGCATCTCTCTCAGTTTTAAAGCAAAACTAGTATTATGTAGCACGTAGAGGTCTTCATGGGTCCTCCGAGACCAGAAACTCCAAGATCCTACCCGACACCCGGGTCAAATCCAACTTTGGTTGTTTGACTCAGATCTGGGTCGGGTCTAACAGAAATGCTTCTCGAGTATATGTTACTTACCAGCTGGACCCGATAAATGAATGAATAAATAAATAAATATTTTTACATTATTATATGTAGCTTTTATTTATTAATATTTATATATATAGGTTCTGTTTATTCTTTTGGTCCCAAATGAGTATGGGTCTGAGAAGAAAAATAAATTTCCGGGTTAAATTTTTTGGACACGTGAAGACCTCTCTCTAGTAGCACGTACGAATTACTGTAAATTCAATTAAGTTTGCGTGGCTTTTCACGCAAACTTATTCTTCCAATTGTCCCAAAACAATAAAGTTGGCGAACGAAGATCTGTCCTAAAGCCTGCCCATGTCAAGCATCTTTGGTCGTTACATCACACACGTCGACTTTCACCTGGCAATCTTGCGTGTGTCGTTTGGGTGCAACATGGCCGCCATTTTGGGATCCACCTCTGTTAGTTGCTGGTGAAGCTCAGCTCCTCCCAGCTTCTCAAGCTCCGCCTTCTTATTATAAGCCCCACCCTCTTCCTTGACCACATCCTTGATCTCTTTCTAAGAGGAAGGAGCAGATTAGTATAAAAGACTAAAAGAGTAGAATAAGTATAATGAAAACAAAAGGAATAGCACCCACCCCTGAATCTACCAGAACCTTCCACAGCAGAGACTCAATGTAGTAGTTGGTCCCGCCCACAATGATTGGCAGCTTGTTTCTGCTGTGCATGTCTTCGATGTTGGAGCTGATTAAGAAATAAGCCACTGGGATGCTGTTCCATGATGTTGATGCATACAGTACATACATGTGCACTATGCACATAGTTACAGTACATACATGTGCACTATGCACATAGTTACAGCTACATATGGACATACTACCACTGTCTACAGTACTACTGCAGTATAAATACTACCATGTATACTGTAGTTATTCTGGAATACCAAAACACACTTAATGATTACATTGAATAATGATCGTAGACTCTGTGACCTCAATGGACTCATTATGAAGAGGCTTGGTCAAATAAACACATTAGGAACCGTGAAAACCTCCCTCCCTCCCTGCATGCCACACCTTAACCCCCCCTCCTCCCAGGGGTAATTAAATATCCGCTCACAACAGATAAGACCTGACTCCTTAAAACTCGCTCTCTCTCTCCCCCTTTCCACCACTCTCTTATCTAAAGGCCGTTCCCCTCCCTCTCTAGTGGTCTTCCCTCACAGATTGAGTCTGCTCCAGCAGGTTATGAGAACCAGGGTCTCTATACAGGGGGTCAGGAGCCTTTATGGGAAGTCTGGAGCCCCTTGAGGGGCCAGGGGCCTCTATATGCGGGTCAGGGGCCTCTATATGCGGGTCAGGGGCTGCTCCAGGAGGATATGAGGGCCAGGGGCCTCTATATGGGGGTCAGGGGCCTCTATATGGGGGTCAGCGGCTGCTCCAGGAGGATATGAGGGCCAGGGCTTTGTTCCGGAAGTCCACCACCGTGTGCCCGCCCACCAGCGGGTCCAGGAAGCTGATCATGTGATGTGTGCACTGAGCACGCTCCTCCGCCGTCACCTTATTGGTTACCACGTCCAGGCCACGGTACACCTGGGAGAGGGGAGCAGAGCAGCCAATTAGCACCAGAGGGGCGTGGCCTGTTGCATGGTAGGCTGACAGCACGCCCACCCAGCAGTTTGCAAAACCCACAATAAATACATAATACACAGTATAGACAGACATTTAGAAAACAATACTACACTCTGGTGCTGTGTTACAGCTGGCACACACACACACACACACACACACACACAAACACACACAGACTAGCCAGCGACTGTAAGCTAACCTTTAGTAGCTGGCTGTGTTTATAGTTTATGCACAGCCCTGATTTGTAATTAGGTTAACACAAACAAAGTGGTGCAGACCGCACCACACAACAATAATATTCTAGCCTTCGCAATGTGTTTCCAATGTGTGGGGGCGGAGATTCTAAAGGGAGCACCCTATGGAATTGAAGGGAGAGACATTCTCGCATGGAAGTGGAATTATGTGCCGTCAGAAACCCTCAGTTCTCAGTTTGTCTGTGCTCACGCACGTGTGTGTTCATATAGGAAATGCTGGCAAAGTCAAAGTGCTCCTAAACACGCATGCTAACAGAATACGGCTAGATGAAACTCTCCATTGTTTGAGAACTCTGCCATGAAAAACATTAAACCTTTAATCACCAACAGCCAATCAGCTATTAAGAAAAAAACTTACACCATGACCTCAACATTATCGTTGCCCTTTAAACACACCCTGGGGCCCTGGATACAAGAGGTTTCTTCCCAGTAGAAAAAGGAAAGCATATTATACTGTATATTCTAACAAGCTTTGTATTCTACGGAGCTTTCTCCATGGGGAGAAAAAAGAGAAAAGTCAGGGAATTGTTTTAAATAAATAAATAAATAAATAAATAAACCAATAAGAAAAAAAATATAAAGATGAAACTTTTTTTTCCCCCACAGTAAAACATAAAAATAAAAAACAGTAAGAAAAAAAATATTGTGATGAATATGTATTTTTTTACATTGTCAACATATAATGTCGAAGGAAAAATCCAGGTAAGAAAATAAAAGTTCTAAAAATAATAACAGACGCTCGGAGAAAAAAAAGTTTTGCTGAGGAGAAATTATTTTTCTCTCTCCTGCACGAGGAGACTTTTTTATTTTTTTAAATAAAATTTCGCAAACTTTTTTTTCCCCCCAAGGGGCTCCGTAGTATTCCTTTACCGATATACAACAAAACACACACGTGTGTGTGTACGTGTGCGGAGTGAAGCAGACAGCACGGCAGATTCATACGTTGGATGACCACAAACTATGTATTAAATAATTACAATTACAGAACGTGTGCTCTATTGTGATATACGACACTGACAACCGTCAAAACAATGGTTCTCCACCCTGTGGACATACAGCAGGACACTGCTGCCCAGGCTGTTCGAGCAGATAACATTACTTCTAAACGACGACATCTACTTGCAGATAAGCCCATACCTGAGCAGTAATAACCTATTACTATTAACTGCACAGCAGCATATGGTCAGAAGAACCAGTGCATGCGTCTCGGGGCGCTAAACATGCCGGGTCTTACCTGCATGGAGTCGGCGCTGATTATTTCTCCCTGGACCCGTTTACCGATCTCGATCGCGAGTTTGGACTTGCCGGTCCCCGTGGCCCCGAGGATCACCACCAGCGGAGGGACCCCGCTTCTTCGCAGAGCCCACTGCACGCCTCGAGTGGACGCCGCCATGACACTCCGCGTCGGTAGCCAGCTGACCGTCGTGACGCATGCGCACTTACCAGCGAGTGTTGAGACGGAATGACAGGTTGGTTCCTAGGCAACAGCATGCCGTCGACGATATGTCTGGGAATTAACGTGCGTAACCTTACTAAATCAATTCTACTACACTAGTGACACTTTAACTTTAATCGCACTAATTATTAATGAATATGATATAATTTGTTAAAATGTGTTTGTGAAAAGCACTAAGGGCCTTCAATGTTGACATTGCTATGGAAACAGTCGGAGCCAAGGGATGTTTACAGAGAACGCTGGTTGCCATGATTTGTTGCCCTGGAGACAACTCCAGAAGCAGGAGAGGAGGAGGTGGTTACTTTAATCTCCAGTAGCGATAGTAGCCTACTTCAGTGAGACTATACATTCATTAACATGACTATCTGTTAATCATGTATGGTGGGGGTGTAACAATCCACCAGACACAAAGGTTATGATGCCTAACGTTTATTCGTTTTCTGACTGTGAGGTACAGAAATAGCAAACACCGTGCTTAGTCAAGGATTCCTAGACACCAGACCAGACCGACCACACATAAACAAGAACCTGTGACCACAAACAAACAATGCCACGGTGCTTTATGCTGACTGATGTGGTTTATGGCTTGTGGACTGGGAGCACTGGGGGGTTCTGATAGCAAGTCAGATGACATTTAGGCCAGCAAGAGGGGTAACGCCCTGTGGGGTCTGGGGACCCCCATGTCCAGCACAAAGCACCCATAAAGGCCAAATCAGAAACATCAGTTAGCATTAGCTCACACAGAAACACAAATCTATAGGAAATAACCCTTACAAAACCTTTTGTTTGCTAGCAGATAAACAAGAAAAAATAAAAAACATTCAAACTGTTCTCACTATGCGTCTAGAATTATCATTAATCACTAAGTGTTTTTCAATCAACATTTTCTTAACAAAAATAGAAGCTTTGAGTAATATTTGAAAAGCCAAAAGGCCTAGGCCCAATTGAGGACCTAGGGGAGAACAGGGCTGTACATAAGAACTATTTACATAGCATGCACGATATGCGCAAAGACTAAATAGAGCCAGTTGGCATTAATTTAAATAAAAAAATATTTTTATATTTACAAATTATATCAAAACAAAATGGTTAAAAGTATAAATAAATACAGATTATGTTTAGTGGGATTCATTAACATAAGAAACAAAGATGACATTGTCGATGATTGCTACAAAAGATGAACAAATCAGCCACATTGTGATAGTGTTTTTTTTGGTAATGCAAGCAGATATTCAGCTGGTCTCAATGGCACGTTGATGAGAAATTTAAAATAATTGAACCGCTAACATGCTAGCAGTCTAAACCGCTAACATGCTATCTTAGCCTCACAGTGAACGCTATGGAACAGGGATCGTCGTCTCCTTCTCCCTCATGCCAAAATAATCTGCAGATGTCCGACTGGAACCAAAATGCATCGGTGCGATTCAAGGGGAAAGGGGGATGGTGGGGGTCAAATTTAATTAAAATGACTCTCGCTACACTGCCCCCTGCTGTTGCAGGGTGTATGGTAGCAGGGTGGACACTTAGGCTGAGAGTCAGACAACAAAACACACCCCATCGTATAGTAATGTCTTTAGAGCCTCCAGCTAGCTGTCCTGACAGGCTGCCTGCCCAGTCAATCACTCAGCAGCTGCTGTGCAAACAGAAATAGATTGAACTAAAAACATAAAACAGCCCCGCCTCCTACAGCAAACTTCAGTGTTATTCTCCTTCACGTGCACCGTGTGTGTGTGTGTGTGTGTGTGCTCTCATGTTATCAGTGGAGCAAACAACCTTGTCACAGGGCTGACAGGAGACCCTGAGCCTCACACACACGTGCATGCACACACTCCCCTACATGTGTGTGTGCACGTGTGTGTGTGTGTGTGCGCTCCTTCTACTGTATGTGTGTGTGCGTGTTGCTCCCTACATGTGTGTGCGTGTTGCTCCCTATGTGTGTGTATGTGTGTGTGCGTGTTGCTCCCTACATGTGTGTGTGTGCGTGCGTGCTCCCTATATATGTGTGTGTGTGTATTGCTCCCTACATGTGTGTGTGCGTGTTGCTCCCTACATGTGTGTGTGTGCGTGCGTGCTCCCTACATGTGTGTGTGTGTGCGTGTTGCTCCCTACATGTGTGTGTGCGTGCTCCAGCCTCTGCAGCAGCTGGCTGCGTTGGGCCCTGAGCTGCCTGCGCTCCCGGGCCAGGCGTCGCCCGCAGGCCTGCAGCTCCCGCAGGTGCTGGGCGGCCCGCGTCAGGATGGCCACCTTGGGGGCGCGGGGGCGCCGCGCCAGCCCTGGCAGCTGGTCCCGCAGGCTCAGGAAGCGCCAGCGCAGGTCCCGCCGCCGCCGTCGCTCCAGGGAGTTGTGCGCCCGCCGTCTGGAGGAGGGGGAAGGGTAGTGGGGGGTGGGCGTCTTGAAGGAGGGGTAGTGGGAGGTGGGCGTCTGAGAGGAGGGGTAGTGGGAGGTGGGCGTGTTGGGGGAGGTGGGCGTCTTGGAGGAGGGGTAGTGGGAGGTGGGCGTGTTGGGGGAGGTGGGCGTCTGAGAGGAGGGGTAGTGGGAGGTGGGCGTGTTGGGGGAGGGGTAGTAGGGGGTGGGCGCGTTGGGGGAGGGGTAGTGGGAGGTGGGCGTCTGAGAGGAGGGGTAGTGGGGGGTGGGCGTGTTGGGGGAGGGTTGTGGAGGGGGGCCGAGGGGGGGAGGGGCGGCGTAGTTGTGATGCTGCCGGTGGACGGCGGCGGGGTCGAGGGGCTCAGTGCGCACTGCGATGGTGACGTGTTGCCACGACGACAACGGCCGCCGCCGTCTCTCCACCGTCACCAAGTCTATCTCCTCCTCCTGCTCCTCCTCCTCCTCCTGCTCACATACGGGCTCCTCATCTGGAACGACATGATGCCCGTCACACACCCGATGGCCCACAACACAGTTGGTCTAATGCTGGCTCAATGTACTAGTAATGCAGTGGCACCAGTGTGAGTTCAAACGTAGCCCTAGTCTAAACCCATCTGAGGTAGAACCCAGATTGCACCACCCAAAATAGTTCTAACATAAATTGGAACTATTAAGTTAAGTTACAACTTAACTCTCCCCTACAGGTGTATGGCCGTAATATAGCGGTTCGTATGGTGCATCATTTTACCTGTTAATTTAAATTCCTCTTTCCTATTTCCAGTTGCTATCTCAGTCACAGTTACTCAATAAATTCAGTTAAAATGTGTTTCTTGCTAGATAACCTGCGGCACCTCGAGAGAGAGCACACTGAACAAACCATAGTGAATGAATGAGCTAATTTACATTGGCATTAATAGCCTACAAAATAAACAGCCATCGGTACAAAATAAATAGTCTACACATGAGAGATTAATGTTCATTACTTTACTTTATATATTGACACAGATAATTGATATGTGATAAATGTTAATACTTTAACTGTTCTCACTGTATCTGTATTCACTGTGGGTCTAACACTGTAACTCATGGTGGATCTTAATACTTTAACTTAATTCAAAGTATTTTCCCTCCATGAGTTTTAAAGTGAAAAACTTATGATCTGGAACAGGGCAAAAACAAAATATTGTGCTAATAGTCCATAGTACACTATGGACTGTAGAACTGAATAACCCTTGTGTGACTATTACATCACACTCGCACACACACGCAGTTGTGATTACAGATCGGAGTCATAAGACTGAATAAAAGCAATACACACTATTGTGTTAACTGTACAACACATGCCTGTCAGCCTCCCATAAAGTAAAACGCTCATCCCGTTTATAGCAACAGTTCCCGTGGGCTGGCCCCAGTGCGTCGGTCGGAGCAAGCGCATGCACCATCACCGACACCACCGCGCTCTGGATGGAGCCTGTTGAGCTGAGCCATGCGCGGTGCTCGCTGCAACAAAGCTCAAATCAGTAACCATTGGCTAAGCAAAAATACAGATGGGGGAGGAAAAGAAGCAAAAGTTAAAATCATGCCTTCCAAATACTTAAATAATCAACTATGGTGGGGGGGGGGGGGGG
>JAODUK010042573.1:0-12706 GCA_027564635.1 Typhlichthys eigenmanni
CGTATTGAACCGTTCGGTACAGACGTTGCGGTTCGGTCCATGCACCATACCGTTCGTTTGAACGGTATGGTGCGAAGGCTTAATCCAAGGCTTAATCCATGGCGTTTCAAATATTCCACCCTAATGTGCTCTGTTTAGAGATCTCCATGTGCCGTGTTTGTGTTTTCCAGGTACCTCAGCAGTAACAAAATCAACGTGCTGGAGCTCGGGGCTCTGGACAACCTGCAGTCATCGTTGCAGGTTCTCCGACTGAGCCGGAACCGCATCACTCAGATCCCCGTGAAGGCGTTTCAGCTGTTGAAGCTCACGCAGCTGTGAGTGTGTCTTTGTATTACTATCAAGTGTCGACCGCCAACCTACAGTCATGGGTGTGGTTGCCGTTTGCTGGGTGGGCCCTCTTGGGACGTCACACTGAAACAAAACGGTGTCCAACCCCTCTCCTGTTATTAAGAGCACTGCTCTCCTGCTTACTGGTTAATGAGCCATGAGCCCAAGTGAATTGGACATGTTTAAATGTGGAGTTAGCGATTGTAAGCTAGTAAACCTTTTCGTCAAATTCAGCACATGATCTCTTCATGGTTCGTGCCCGTTTTGTTGGTGCTGAGATAACAAACGAAGGTAAACCGCTAACCCTAGCTGGGTCCCCACACAGTCCTGGCTCTGTATTTACAAACTAAAAGTGGTGCAGACTCCTTCAGTCTTGACCTTTTGAACTCAGTGAGTGTGAGCTGTGGGTAAAACACTCCCCATTCTCCCAACATGTAGCCTTCTTCCACGTCCCCAAAGTGGGCTGGCTCCTATGCAGAACCACGGCCCATTATGCTCTTCCCATTCCCCTTCAGCGGTGCAGGCAGACCCAACCATCGCTCAACACCTGCATTCAGGGGGTGAGAAAGGGGCACATGTAATGGGAATCTCCCTCATTGTGGCTCCAGCGGTTTCCCCAGGTGCCTATTGTCAGCCAGGTGGCCCAACGACACTGTATCTGCACACGCTAGCGGCCATACAAACCGCACAACAAAAGACCGGGGGTATGGATGTTTATGCTTAACGGGCGCTAACGAGAGCTAATGCACTCCCTCACACACCAGGTGTGTGAATTCAGTCCCGCGCAGTGAGTAGGCGGTGACTGCCGTTTCTCACATCTCACGCCACTCTGCCTCCTTTTTCTTTCACCAGGCCCGTCCGAGGCAGGTTACGAATGCGCTCTGGTGTACTCTGTGTGTGTGTGTACAAGCTCGCTGCACATCTGCCATCTGCGTTTGCTCTAGCTGCTGATCTGTCTGCTACCCAGTGTTGTTGTGGAGGTGATGGCAAGGTCACAGGTTGACCCTTGTTTGTAAGACCCCTTGGGCCCACAGCAGTGTCGCCTGTGTCACAGGTGGAATGGATGAAGCTGATGAATGTCTGTTATTCCCTGGGTTTGACTTTGGTGTAACAAATGAACTTTTGCATGAGAGCGTCGCATTCCACTGATTTAGTGATACTTTTTTTTTTCTTCAGCCTCAATACGGAAGTGTGATTGGGCACGTGGTTTATTCTGTGCTGTTATTCGCTGCTAAATATTGTTGATGTTTGTTTGTTTGTCCGTCCCTTCCAGTGAGCTGAACAGGAACCGCATTCGTCAGGTGGAGGGCCTGACATTCCGTGGTCTGCCGAACCTGGAGGTCCTCAAGCTGCATAGGAATAATATCAGCAAGCTGACGGACGGGGCCTTCTATGACCTGGCCAAGATGAAAGTCCTGTACGTACAGCACACAGTCTTCTTTGCATGACATCCGACGCAGTTGATTTATCTATCGGGGATTGGTTGTGATTGGTTGATTGTAAGCTGCCCTCAAATAAGTAATAAAAACGGAATTCATTCCTCCGAGTTTTTTTTTTTTACGAAATGGAGTAAAATAAAGTCTTCCTTGGGTCAAAGATGAACGAATTCCCTTAGTGTTTAAAAAATAAAAGTTCTTGTTCTCGGCATGTATAATAACAAACCAAATTACCTCGCTGTGATCCTAATAATAACACACATTCCCTCATCCGGGCCCGTGCAGCCACTTGGACCACAACAGCCTGGAGGAGGTGAACAGCGGCTCCCTGTATGGCCTGAGCTCCCTGCAGCAGCTCTACCTCGCCAACAACTCCATAGGCCACATAAACGGCAACGGCTGGAAGTTCTGCCAGAAGCTGAGGGAACTGTGAGTACCGGCGATCCGAGTGTGCCAAGTGCGGTCGTCGCCGCTGACACACCCCGATAACGCCACGATCTGTCAGCAGATCAGTGTGCTGAACAACCTGCCAAACATGGAGGAGGTGGATAGGGAGGAAGGGGGGGGGGGGGGCGTCGAACTCCCATAGATAAGGGAGTTTAGGTGGAGTCCCATATCATCCTTTTTTTGTGTGTGCCCATGTTAAACGTTGTGTGCAGATTTGCACTTGTATTTATTTCTGCTTGTCTTACATAAGACCCCAGGGCATTCTCTTGTTCAGAAGCCTGAGAAGGCAACCCTCGCGTATCTCCACCCATATCATGCGGAGTTAAATGACGCCGTACTTTAACACTCAATACGCTACGCTATTCTCAGGATAAGCCTGTTTATCCCATAATTATAGCTGGGCTTGACAGTACTTAAGCCGTCTGACAAGAGTTTTTGTATTCAGGTCGGAGGCGTTGGGGTTTGGCAAACCACTGCGTAATCCTCTGCTGGTTGTGTGGTGATAATTGTACCCAATGATCCTCTGCCGCAGCCTTTGTCTAACCAATGAGGATGCAGTATCCGCTGAGTCACTTGACACGTTTGCCACTTCGGCGCTGCTTTAAACCCGCTAAGCGTCGCGCTAGGCAGGTGTTTTGCTTTTCTCTTGATTCCTGTGTACACATCCCATGTATGAAGTCCGCGTATAAAAGAATGCTTCTCTTTCTATTAGTGCATCCTCTTTCCTTAAACTCTGTGCCAGGCAGTGCTTATGTGATTTTATTATCTAACTGTCATCATGACTCCCTTTGGAGTCATTATGAGCAGCTGGTTATTACATTCCATATGGGCTAGGCTGGACTGGCCATCGACTTGCAGAATCTCTATACACATGACCGGTCAAGCAGGCCAGAGGAGAGGGCCGTAATAACTGTAGCAGCTCATCAGCCCACCCATGTTAGGGCGACTCGCTGGCAAACGTCTCCTGTAATGTACTTAACGGATGGTCAACTGTAGTAGTGTTTTCTGTCGTTAAGGGCCTTTATTTCGTTTTATTTTATTGTGTTATTATGTTGACGATGAAATTGTAAATCCGTTTGAGGTGCTGATCAAAAACGTAAACATCCCCTTTGACCATTGCAGACCACATATTTAAAAAATATTGTATTGTTTAAAACCTTTCAGAAGCTATCTGAAACTAGTTGCAGAATCCTTGGCAGGAAGAGTGACACTGGCCACATATTCTCCAGAGGTTTACCGCATGCTCAAGAAGGCTTGTAAACGGAGGTTGTTAATATAGGATGTGAAATGAGTTTTTCTTTAAACTATTAGGCTCTCTTTGTAGCCCGGAGGGCCTGCTAAGCCCATTCTGTTAACATCTTGTGGTGAAGTTCTAACAGAGCCCATGGAAAAACACATTGGCGAGTGGCAAAGTAGACAGAATCTGCCCCGAATGCGCTCCATAATGAGTCTCATGTTAGCTCAGTTTTCTGCCAATCTGTCAGTCCCTTCCAGACCTCACACAGTATCTCTCTCTCTTTCTCTCTCCTCCCTGTCCCTCATTTCTCCCTGTCTCTGTCTGACTCGGTCCTGTCTCTCGCCTCTCTCCAGGAATCTGTCGTACAACAACTTGACCCGTCTAGACGAGGGCAGCCTGGCCGTGCTGGGAGACCTGCAGACCCTCCGTCTGGGCCACAACTCCATCAGCCACATCAGCGAGGGAGCCTTCAGGGGCCTCAAGGCCCTGCGTGTCCTGTAAGTATGAGTGCACCCCCTCCTTAGCAGTGAAAGTTGAGGGGCTTAATACTGGTTTATAGGGCTGTCCAAAAACCATGGATATGGAAAAAAATATTTTTTTAATTAAGCACAAATAAAATATACATGAGAAAATATACAACATGAAGGATATAACTCAATTATTGATACAATGTTCATTAACAGGTTTCATTTAGTTAAGTAAAAACTGTTTCAGTAACTTATGTATCGTATCGCAATATGTATCGTATCGTGATAAATATTGTATCGTATTGTGAAGTCCTTACCAATAACCTGCATTACTGGTTTTGCTCATGGGATATCGGACAGAGGCATTCTATAGCCGCGCAGGGCTCTTTTCTGAAAGCAGGGTTGTCTACGCTTTGATCTCATTTGCATTAATGTCTATTCAAGGCTGGCCTTTATTTTATTTTTCTACCATGGCGTGCCTTGCATGTGTTATATTTGTCATGGGTTCTGTGGGAACATTTTCTTTTTAATTATCATTCTTTTCTCTCTTCGTGCCTTTGTTATTTCTTTTTCCCCTCCTTTCTGGTTGTTGATTCCCAACAAACTGGGATGCATATGTGTGGCGTCCTTTCACTCCCAGGAGAACCATTCAGCTTTATTCCCCCTATTTTTTCCTCCATCTCTCTTCCTTTATGGTTGTTCCTTGAAAGGTTTCTGTTTCCCCCCATGTTCCAGCCTTTCCACAAAAAGCCCTAATAGGCCTGTTGAAAGGAGAAGAGGAGGCAAACAGAACACAGAAGGCAAACAGAAAGGCAGGGGCTTGTTGATACCTAACCAGAGGTCTGGTTGGCTGCCCCTCTCAGGCCGTGAGAGAGCCAGAGAAAAGAGTTGTGTCGGTGCTCGCTGGACGAGCCCTTTCTCACAGTGGGGTGACAAGCCAAGGCCCGTACAGGCCTTTCTTTGCTCACACGCTGGCCGCTAGCTTTACTAGCTACAGAGAAGGCAGGAAGGGGCTGGGGCCGGAGGGACTCGGGGCTCAAGGCTCGGCTCAGACTGTGAGGAGAGAGGCTCTCCATTGGCCTCCCAAACCTTGACCCCCCCCCCCCCATTTCCTCATTTACCTCAAGGCTTTGTTTCCTTTCGTCCTTCCCTCTTTCAAGCAACACGGAGTGCCTCCATTTTTCTACTCCCATTCTCCTCAGGACATCCTTCCATCTCTTGAGATTTCTCTTGCGCGCACACACACACACACAAACTCCAGGTTTTTCTTTTCTCTCCCCCCCCTCTCTCTCTCTCTCTCTGTCTGTCTGTCTGTCTGTCTCTCTCTCTCTGTTTCGGTCTCCCAGTGTCCGTTGAGGCACGGATAATGTCATCAATGGAGGGAAGAACGGGGCCCAGCCCGGGTCCTGACAGGGAGCCGGGGGGCAGCTTTAATTGGGCCTGCGCTGCTGGCCTCGCTGGCGTTGGGGCTGGAGGCTACACTGGGGTGTGAAAGATCCGCGTCGGCCAGCTCTGCCCTCTTAACTCAGCCTTTCTAATTCCACTGCAATACTGCTGATGCCCCTACAACAATGCTGCAGCCATTGAGGTCCACCCAACCAGAAAGAGGAAAGAGTAGGAAATTGGCAGTCCCAGTCCAGTCCAGACAAGATGGAGCACCAGAGGGGGACAAGAGAAGGATGGGACAGGGGGGGGTTTGAGTTTGTGTGGGTGACCATCTTAACTCTACGCTCTTTACCAAGTTTGAAAGCAAGTCCTTTAAGGGCTCAGAAGACAGTGTTCACCAGAGCGACAACGCTCAGTCCTTTGTCTCTGCGTTCCATTGTTTTAGTTTTTCTTGGTGATTAGCGTATTCGTGGGGAGGGGGGTGGTCTTTTTCTTTTTTGCTTGTAGCAATGACTTCAGCCCGGTGGGGATGAAGCACATTCAACAAGTGTCTAAAAACCCTCCGTCTGCGCGGTGTAAAGGCTTTCTCCCGCCCCCACCCCCTCATTCTCTTTTTCCCGAGCTTTGAGTGTGTACTTAGGCTCCGGCCGGCCGTGTCTAAGCTCTGTCTCTAACCTCATTAGGAGGGCTCTGGGCTTGGGCTTCTGCCCGATTGTACCTGCCACCGTTGGACGTGCAGACCCAACTGTCTGGCTCCCACGGGGGGGCACAGTGCCCCTCGCCAAACACTCCACGCCATCATGAATTATACATGTGTTTTGCCTGCGTCGGATTTGTGTCGCTACGCACACGCATTCAAACACACTCACGCACACACACATACACACATACATACATACATGCACGCACGCACGCACGCATGCACGAGCGTGTCCCCCCTCAAACCCTCAAAAGGACAGAATGCGCTAAGTTGGCAAAGGAGAGGAGAGGGGCTTCTCTCAAAGGCCAGGTGCAGTTGGGCGGGACCAGTGACTTTAAGAGCAGCGTTAGCCTTGACTGCGACCAAACGCTAGCGCTAGCAACGAGAGCCTGATCCCTCCCCTCCTCCCTTCCCTACACGCTCCTCCCCCTCTAACCCCCTCTAACCCCCCTCTTTTCTCTGGGTCTCCGCAGGGAGCTGGACCACAACGACATCTCAGGCACAATAGAGGACACCAACGGGGCCTTCTCCGGACTGGACAGCCTCAACAAGTTGTGAGTGTACAACCCCCTTCCCCCCCTTTCCTGTTTTCCCCTCTCTCACTCAATCAACATTTCCAATTCCTTGTGCCGCTTGTTCTGGAAAGATCTGCGCTGTTCTTCTCTTACACATCACACATCACACAGACCATCAGCTTAAATGGAAGCAGGTTGTCCCCTTCCCCAACCCCAGCCCCCCCTCCCCCCCCCCCCACACACATTTCTCCTGCATCCAGAAAGCTTCCCCATCCATATCACGTCCCATTCTCCGTTGGCAGTGAAGCCGAGCCCGGGTCCAGATTTAGGACCCCTCCCGAGTCAGCAGAGTTGAATCAATAGAAGGATAGGACGTGTTAAAGGTTTTCCATGACAATATCAGGTCTGTTTATTTACGCTCATCAGTATGCGGAGGACCCGTACCGTTTATTTCTTTCCCTCCAGCCCTGAATCTGGTTCTCATCTTCACCCATTGTGTTGTCTTATTGTAGCAGTGGCCAAGATGGCCCTGCAGAACTGCTCTCGAGGGGAGGGACAACGTCCCGTGAATCATTTATTTTATCTCGTTTTTTTTTTTCTTTTTAACGACCGTTCGTAGTTCGACTTTCTCTGCGCTTGTAAAAACAAGTTCAAATGTTATCGAGCTGAGAAACGAGAGCGAACAGGGGGCCGGGAGAAGACTGCGTCCAGCCAAGACGGGACAGAATGGGAGTGAGGGGACCGGGGGGGGGGGGGGGGGGGGGTATTCTTCAGGCTGGCAGGAGACCAAACCCCGTCAGGCCTGGGCCTTTTCCTCCTCCGTGCCCACGCTCTCCTCCCCTCCCCCCTGCCTTGTTGTTAGGAACTGCAAGGGGGTGAAATTGGGGGTGGCACTGGTCGTCACATCAAACGCCTCTTCTGACCCTGCCCCCTTTGTCCCAGCGTCGGCGGAAGCAGGCCACGGCATCCCAGCACTGGCACACACAGGGAGGGAGGGAGGGAGGGAGGGAGGGAGGGAGAGAGAGGGAGTGAGGGAGAGAGAGAGAGAGAGAGAGAGAGAGACGTACACACAGGCCAACCAAGCCATGGGAAATAGCATTTCAGATAGACAAGTCTAAATCGGAAGGGGGCCGACTTCAAAGTGCCCCCCCACACACACACACCCAACATCGTGCTCCACCCTTACTCAACAGAGGTTTGAGAATACCCCTGGAAGTGAGGCATTGGCTAGGGCAATATTAACCACCACTCCTGGCATATCTGGCCATGGGCCTCGTCTTCAGACAGAGCAACATTAGCAACGTTAGCAACACAACAGCGTCAGGAGACAGGAGTCATAGGAGAAGCTAATGTTTTGTGTGTTCAGCTGGATGATAAATGTAGGTCTATTGTTATTGGTTAGGAGGAATCTAATTTCACGGTGGTGGGAGAAAATGGATACCATCAAAAATGAATGGCGGAGACCACAATGTCATTTAATGGCTAAATTGTAAATGACAGTGAGTGGGAGGTGGATGTCGAGGACTTCTCTCCCACCTGGATGTGAACAAACGCTATGTGTCGCTACCGTAGTAGGGGGCTCACCTTTCTGTGACTCGGCTGTGGCCTTTTCTAGGAGTGAGTCAGATTAGGACCCTCAACCTGGCCCCGACGTCCGCGTGTGCACAACGTGTCCTTACATGTTGTGCTGTTCCCATTGGTGTGAAGGAACTTGCTGTTCCCATGGCAGTGCCACACACACACACACACACACACACACACAACCCCACCCTGTCATCGCTATTAAATTCTAATGAATATAAAAGCAGTCTTTGAAGAGCAGACATCCCCCACCCCCCACCCCCACAATCCCCCCATCCTAGCTAATCTCCGCACAGTTCGGATTTCCAATACCTCAATCCCCTCGCTCTTATCAGATTCAGCCTGCTAATTTTGCCCCCCCACTCAATTTCACTCTCTTTTGCTCTCTCTCTCTCTCTTTCTCACACTCACTCTCACACACTCACACGCTCACACACACTGTATACCAACCTAACACCGCCCTCTATGTTGGGAAACGACAGGTCTCTGTTTGGAAACAAGATCAAGTCGGTGGCCAAGAAAGCCTTCGCTGGCCTGGAGACCCTGGAGCACCTGTGAGTATCCCACAATTCTCAGCGACCCCTCCTGCCCCCCTCTGTGTAAGAGAGAGAGAGAGAAGAGAGAGAGAAGTAGCTGGCTGATGAGAGGGGGGCTGCTAGCAATTTAATAGCGTCTTTGTAAAAGGAGAAGAAGGGGTTGAAGAAGGGGTTGTGTTTTTTTCCTCTTTGTGAGCTGAGTCCAGCTGCTCTCCCACTCATTAGCCTAGCACACTCAACTTTGGCCTTTTTCCCTGCCTCAGCACAGGAACATAGTTACTGAGCACATGGTCAGTTTCGTAGAAGAAATGGAATTCCTGTAAGCTGTTTCACAGGCCTCGGTGGTCAATGGGGGGGTGGTGCTGTGTGTGTGCCTGTGTGTCTGTCCTGAAGGTTTTCACATAACCCTTGGTCTTTCCACAACGTTTAGAAGTGAGAATAGGTAAAGTGTTTGTTTTTGTGTGTGCGTGATGACATACAGCTGACTGTGTTCGTATCCCGACAGGAACCTGGGAGAGAATGCGATTCGCTCCATCCAGCTTGAGGCCTTCAGTAAGATGAGGAACCTCAAAACCCTGTGAGTCTCCTTCTCGCACGCACTCACGCAGACAGAAAAAAGAGTACATCAATTTTGTGCGTAGATGCATCTTGCCAGACCTTGCAACAGAAGTGCAGATTGAAACACATACTGCCGTAGTTCTTTTGGCAGCCCCACACACTCTCCCTGTGTGCAGACATGTGTATTTAGTTACACACACGCACTTGCTCGGTGGAAACTGCAATTCTGACGATATTGGAGGGATGTCACACACACATCTGCACAACACTGTGGGGGGGCTCAAACAAAAAGGCAGAAATACCTTATTTTTTTTAAAGGTGATTTTATTGTCACGCACACATACATGTAGCGAAATTAGTTCACTTCCTTATCTCTCTCCTCCTCTTCTCTCCAGTCCTATCCACAGTGAAAGTTTCCTGTGCGACTGCCAGCTCCAGTGGCTTCCTGGGTGGCTGGTCACTCGTGGGCTGCAGACCGGCGTCAATGCCACCTGCGCCCACCCCGAGAACCTGAAAGGCACCAGCATATTTCAGGCGCCATCGCAGAGCTTTGTGTGTGGTGGGTAGCGTTGCGTGTGCGTGTGTGTGTGTGTGTTTTTCGCCACTGGTGAAGCACAGCCGGGCCACATCATCAGACTTGGACTATGCAGTTCTTTACATTCAAAACACACATTTGTTTGCTGTTTCTGTCTGGTTTCTATCTGTCTGGTTGTTTTTATTCCGTCTTGACTCCCTCCCTCCCTCTCTCTCTCCCTCTCCAGATGACCTCCCCAAGCCCCAGATCACGGTGCACCCTGAAACCACGGTGACGGTGGTGGGCAGCGACGTGCACCTCACGTGCACGGCAGCCAGCAGCAGCTCGTCGCCCATGACCTTCGCCTGGCGCAAGGACCAGGAGCTGCTGCGCAGCGCCGAGACTGTGAACTACGCACACGTGCGCACCCACCAGCAGGGGGCCCCGTCGGAGGCCCCGGGCGGTGGAGGCGTGATGGAGTACACCACCATCTTGCACCTGCGGCGCGTCAACTTTAACGACGAGGGCCGCTACCAGTGCATCATCACCAACCACTTTGGCTCCTCCTACTCCGGCAAGGCCCGCCTCACCGTCAACGGTAGGGTCCTGTTGTCCGGGAAACGATTGCCAGTGGAGCTGTAAATGTTTTTGTTGTTGTTTTACTTTCGGTCTTGGTCTAACAATACATACTGTATGTATATATACAGTAAATGCTAGTTTTGAAACACTTACAAGATTACAAGAGATTACAAGAGCTAGACCACAAGAGTCTGTCCTTACATGAGTGACGTTAAGATGTTTCCTGCTATATAATGTTTTTTTCCCCGAGTGTCACAACAAGTTTAAATGAGATCGGTGAGCCCTACTGAGTTCCATCCTGGCTCAAAACAAAGTCTTCCCTTTTTCACTCGGCCCCTATGTCTCTCTGCGGATGAAACTTGGAACCAATTGATTTAGCTGCATGTCCGTGCTGACGGGGACCGTCTCGTCCACACTCTGTCACACGCCCTGTCGCTATCCTGCAGACTGAGTAATTATCTAGAGCTCGGCTCCCAGCCCAACTGGACGTCGGACCTGATATCTAGCTTCCGTTGTTATTTTCAATGGAGCAGTGTGACCAGTTCCTTCTCTGTGCTTTTATTCATAGGCTGCTCTTGATCATACACTAGAGGGGTAATGGAAAGAGAACATTAAAGAGGTTCTGTATGACCTTCTACCTCTAGATGTCACACTAAGCGCACCAGCAGACTCAGAACAAATGCTCTGTAGGCCACATGCACTAACATTAGTTTACAACACACACACACAGTGCGACATCATTCTCTGCTTAGGACACAATTACACCGCTGTATCTTTACATTGAACGTTTTTGTAGTTTGCTGCTATATTAATGTTCATAATATATTATAAACCACATTTTAATGCCCATGGTGTTCTTTACCAGACTCTTCTTCGGCTGTCTTTGTAGCAGTATGCATTTGGTGCGTTCGGTGCTGCCAAGACCAGTCTATCATACGCCTGACTGACGTGATGCATCCCTTCCCACAGTGCTGCCGTCATTTGTGAAGACCCCCAGGGACATCACCATCCGTACGGGCCACACGGCAAGGCTAGAGTGCGCGGCCAAGGGCCACCCGGCCCCCCAGATCGCCTGGCAGAAGGACGGGGGCACTGACTTCCCGGCTGCCCGCGAGCGGCGCATGCACGTCATGCCGGACGACGACGTCTTCTTCATCACGGACGTCAAGGCCGAGGACATGGGCGTGTACAGCTGCACCGCCAAGAACACGGCCGGCACCACCTCCGCCAACGCCACCCTTAGCGTGCTGGGTAAGAGAACGGGGGTTGCTGTTGTCCTCAGGGCTCCAGAAGCAGGCCAGACTGTTTGGTGGTCTCGTGGTCTCGCGGTCTAGTGGCGTTGGTGATTGCTGGAGTTGTTTAAGTGCGTGTGGCCATGGAACTCGGTTTCTTAATTTATTTTATGTTTTGGGGTGTAAAATCGTGGGTCACAAGCTTGACTAGGTATGACTGGGCATGTAAAGGCGGAACTTGTTTCAGCAATAGAGGCTAACTTAAGTCTACATCGAAAAGATTCAAACAAGCACGTTGTTCTTCCCCCGCGTCAATACATCTTACATGACGTCAGCTTCATTAGAAACCAGAATGACCTCTTATCACAGTTTAGAGGTCTGAAACACCAGCAGTGTGTTTTCAGCGTGTGAGAGACAAGCCCACCTCCTGATACAAAGACCTCTCCTCTCTCGTGTAGAAGGCTGTTTGAGCAATAGCATCCGCATTGTGGGTCTGTACGCATGCTGATGCTTGGGTAGCGTACGGCTGACGTAATCAAGAGTTTGTTTACAAGACCGCATTGCTTTTTGGGTCGCTGTTCCTGTGTGTCTGTGGTTGGAACAACCTGTGTGGAAACCCTTTATGGTAACTAGTCCCTGCCTAGTTACCTAGGTAACTAGTAGATGTTTCATTGTAGACATATATACAGTACATATTGTTTTAGTACAGTTGATTTTCAATGAGAATATAAATGAACTGCAGCAACTTTGTTGGTTATGGATATGACAGACGGAAGTAAAACTAAAAACATACAAAGCGATGGCAGCATAGAATGGTGGTTACACTTGAACCAAGACTTGAAACTTGTTTGGTGGAATATACGAGATAATGCACTTCTTCATAGATGAATCTTTTCTGGTATTCGGGGCCGACAAAGGCATGTTTGACTGGGGTCCAGTTTAGCACAACGTTGCTAATTTTCCCACATCCCTAAAAATGACTACTTGTAAATAGCTTGGTGCTCAGTTGGGAATCGGTCAGCCGGGGGCGTCAGAATCGCAATGCTCTATATTTTTCTTTTCTCTGCAGCTGTGGCCTTGCTACAGGTCAGGGGCTAAAGGTCCCGGTTGGGGTCACAGGGTGGGTGGGTGGGGGGGGGGGTTACAGAAGAGTCTGTGGTGGGCCTGGGGGGGGGGGGGGGGGGGGGGGGG
>JAODUK010042584.1:0-15636 GCA_027564635.1 Typhlichthys eigenmanni
ACAAGATAATGTACTGTTTTCACCTCTCACACGGCTAGACGCTCTAGTGTGCCCTCTAGTGGCAGACAAGATAATGTGCTGTTTTCACCTCTCACGCGGCTAGACGCTCTAGTGTGCCCTCTAGTGGCAGACAAGATAATGCGCTGTTTTCACCTCTCACACGGCTAGACGCTCTAGTGTGCCCTCTAGTGGCAGACAAGATAATGCGCTGTTGTCACCTCTCACACGGCTAGACGCTCTAGTGTGCCCTCTAGTGGCAGACAAGATAATGTGCTGTTGTCACCTCTGCTTGTGCATGATGCTCAGTTCTTGCTGACAGGAGGGCAGGTCCTGCTCTGACAGCGGCTCCCTCAGGAAGGCCTTGGGGGCCCGTGGCTGGTACGTTAGCAGAGGGTCCGGGGGCCAGTGGAGGTTCTGGCCGCCGCCCATGGACGACAGTGGGGTGGTGCTGACCGGCGCCTGGTACGGCGGGGTCTGCATCCGCCCGCCCCCGTAAGACCCACCCCTGAGGTCCACGGGGTCCACGTGGCCCTGGCCCTGGTGACAAGGCCCCGGCTTCTCCCCCTGTGGCCCCCAGGACGAGGCTGCCTGAGGCGGGAAGCGGCCATGGGGTTTTGTGGCGGCGGCGGGGGTTGTTGTCGGGCCGGCGGTTGGGCAGGCGGTGGCCGCGAGAGGTGACACCGGACGCTGGAAGAGGCTGGCGATGTCACTGAAGCAGTTCTGGGAGGCTGGGCGATGGAGGGGAGAAGGCTCGCTGCCCAGCCCGCCCGCCACGTCGCTGCCGGCCTCCGGCTCAGGGACGATGGGGTTGAGCTGGAAGTCCTCACCGTCCATGGGGATGTAGGGCGCCAGGGTCTCCAGATCCAGGTCACTCAGGTCCGCCTGCAAAAGGCCATGTGCAGTAGATTTAGCTGTGTAGGCGCTGCTCACAGTGGGTCAACCTACGACACGGCCACTTAATGTGAACCTTTTATTTTAGCTTCCATTGAAATGCATTGCAGCGCTCCATCTTTGTGCGATTACAACATCTCTGGCTGCACACACACCCGCGTGTTGCCGGGACACTCTGTGTCGAGGGCAAACAGCTTCTCCGTCAGCTCCACCTTGAGCTCGTTGTCGCCGGGGCTGTAGTAGTCGCCCGGGCTACTGGGCTGTAGGGAAGAGAACAAAGGAGGTGAGCAATATGGGGGAGGGGAGGACACACCACAGGACGAGTGGAGAGGAGAGGATGAGAGACGGAAGGTGGTAGGAGAATGGGGGAAGAGGGAGAGATAGGAGATAGAGAAGGAGGGGGAAGAGAGAGAGAGAGAGAGTATTAGAGACACTGACCACCCCCCCCCAATCCTCACACTCATGCCCACTGTGGGTGCCCCTCTTCCCCCATCACCCGCTGACCCCATGCCCCCCCTCACCGTGGAGCAGCTGCTCAGGCTAGGCGTCACGCTGCCGGGGAGCGGGGCTAGCTGGGGGACGCTGAAGGCCCCCTTGGCCTCCGGGTCTCCCCCCAGGGGACCGGACGAGGAGCCTGGGATAGCGGCGCTGTTGTGGGCCTCCCTGGCCCAGGACGGGGGTCCCAGGGGGGGCATGGTGGCGGACGCCTGGGTGTACCCTGTTGGCTGCTGGGGCTCCTCGAACTGAGGACCACCTGTGGGGAAGGGAAGGGGGGGGGTGGCAGTTGATGAGGGGGGCCTGATGAAACATGGAAGTAGTAGGCTCGCAGAGCCAACCTTTACTTGTGTATAGTCTCACAGAGCCAACCTTTATGTGTATATAGTCTCACAGAGCCAGCCTTTACTTGTGTATAGTCTCACAGAGCCCACCTTTATGTGTGTATAGTCTCACAGAGCCAGCCTTTACTTGTGTGTAGTCTCACAGAGCCCACCTTTACTTGTATAGTCTCACAGAGCCAACCTTTACATGTGTATAGTCTCACAGAGCCAGCCTTTACTTGTGTGTAGTCTCACAGAGCCAACCTTTATGTGTGTAGTCTCACAGAGCCAGCCTTTACTTGTGTATAGTCTCACAGAGCCAACCTTTATGTGTGTATAGTCTCACAGAGCCCACCTTTACATGTGTATAGTCTCACAGAGCCAGCCTTTACATGTGCATAGTCTCACAGAGCCAACCTTTACTTGTATAGTCTCACAGAGCCAACCTTTACTTGTGTGTAGTCTCACAGAGCCAACCACCTTTACATGTGTAGTCTCACAGAGCCAGCCTTTACTTGTGTGTAGTCTCACAGAGCCAACCTTTACTTGTATAGTCTCACAGAGCCAACCTTTACATGTGTAGTCTCACAGAGCCAGCCTTTACTTGTGTGTAGTCTCACAGAGCCAACCTTTACTTGTATAGTCTCACAGAGCCAACCTTTATGTGTGAATAGTCTCACAGAGCCAACCTTTACTTGTGTATAGTCTCACAGAGCCAACCTTTACTTGTGTGTAGTCTCACAGAGCCTGCCTTTACTTGTATAGTCTCACAGAGATAACCTTTACATGCATAAAGTCTCACAGAAAGTGTTTTAACCTCAAGGTTTTCTCCTGGTTATATAAAGGTTAAATCATTATAATAATGCGCGTTACAGTGCAAGCTTTAAAAACCGCCAGTCTATGTAAAGCAGAAGATAAGGTATAAAAGTGGGTGTCCGACCGAAGTCGAGGGCGATGATCGCGTCTCCAGGGGTTGGAGCGAGGTGGGTGAGGTCCACTGGCTCCTCCTTGAGCTTGGTGAAGTGGAGGTCACCCGTCTCTCCATGGCTGAAGAAGCTGTTCATGTGGTGGGGCTTGAAGAGAGACTCTGTCTGCTCCATGGAGAAAATCATCGACTTCTCCTCAATGTCACTATAGGCGGAGGCAAGCACAGTCCGAGCAAATAGAGCATGAGACAAAATAATAACTACAAATGTGTACGAATACTACCAACAAAACTGCAAACTGCTCCTCTCATTTTCTAATCTTTTGTTTGTTTTGTTTTAACGGTCTAATGAAAATGGGTGGATAGCAAGAAAATACCAGCTTCCAATTGAACGCAACAGATTATCCCGACTATCAATAAATGTACATTCTGTACAGTGTCTGATAAATAACTGAAATGTAAACGTAAGCAATTAAGTAAGTAATGTAAGTAAGTAAAGTTAATTTGGTTCACAAGGTTGCCACATAGTGCATGATAAAATGTAACGCGGTGTAACATGTAACACCATAGAGGGGTAACGCAGGCGGACAGAGAGAGGGAGAGAGAGAGAGAGAGAGAGAGAGAGAGAGAGAGAGAGAGAGAGAGAGAGAGAGAGGGGCAGATGTGAGAGAGGGGCTCACCTGAGCACGTAGTTGATGCACACGATGCATTGAGGCTGAGAGTTGCGGCTGTTGTAAATGACGGTTCCCTGGGTCTCCACCCAGACGTAGCCACCGTGCTTGGCCAGCATGCGATACTGGCTGCTTACCGCCTGACCCTTGGTACACACTGCACAGAGAGAGAGAGAGAGATAGAGAGAGAGAGAGAGAGAGAGAGAGAGGGACAGAGAGGAAGAGAGAGAGAGAGAGAGGGAGAGAGAGGAGGGAGAGAGAGGGAGACCCCAAATGACAGGGGCAGAGAAAGGGAATTAATTAGAGCAGGCAGGTTTTTACTGGGTCACATTGCGTGTCACCAACCGGACCAGCCTAATGAGCAACACGGTGGTCCACACTGTGATCTGGTGGCAGTTGCTCATGCTCAATAGACTCTCACCCGGGACCACACTGTCGGTACTGACCCATGACACTGACACAGGTCAGAGGGCTTGTCCTGCCCAGGTGAACATCACACTCTCTGTACTGACCCACACTGACACAGGTCCGAGGGTCCTGCCCGTGAGGACATTCTGAGTGTCAGTAGCCCCCCCACCCTTCCCTCATGGGTTAAATTATAGTTTTATGCTTCTGTTTGTGTGTGTGTGAGCGAGCTGTAAACCCAACACCAACAATTTAATTATATTCTTGTTGCGAGTTGAACGTTTTTGTTTGCGGGAGAAGCGTATAGTATCTTCGGATTAAATACGAGGTGCAAGATATTCAAAACCCTGCTTCAAACGTTTTCCACAGCAATATACCGTATATAAACATGGTAACTAGCTAGCTAGCTAGTGCCATGTCAAAAGATTCTGTCTTGCGCTTGTGTTCGTTTAAGCAGAAACACAAGGCGCTCTCCTTACTGGGAGCTTTGACAAACGATGCATGGTCGCTCGAAGGGAAGTCGGGATGTTTAGCTACACGGAGAGGATGATGTTCTGGCCACAGCCCAGAGTCCAACACTGGCGTGGGAATGAAGCAGGAATGTGGTCAAAGAGTGCACGAGGGCAGTGACAGTGTGTGTGTGTGTGTGTGTGCGTGTGCAAGCATGTTTGTGTGCGAATGTTGCCTTTACTCTCCCGCAAACAAACGGCTGTCATGGTTTCTTTACTTGTTCTGTGTTGAACCTTCATAGAAGGCCCATAATTATGTTGCATACAGACAGCAACTATGGCTAGTGACATAAGCCATGACACCTCTTGCACACACACACACACACACAAACAAACACAAATGCTACACACACACACACACACGCACACACACACGCACACACACACGCACACACACACACACACCACATGCAGTGTGTCAGCATAATGCGTCTTCTCCCCGTGTGTGTTGGAGTGGCTGGCAGACGGGCATTAAGATGTCTGTTATTCTATTAGGCCTGTCAGTGATGGCCTGATAAGGCCAGCACATCTGCTGCCACTCAACAGGACAGACAGCCAGCTGGCCTCCATTATGCGCTAATGACACTGTCTGTGCACGCGTGCACGTGTGTGTGTGTGTGTGTGCGTGTGCGCGAGCGCTTGCATGTATATATGCGCGTGTATGCTTGTGTATGTGTGTGTGTGTGTGTGCGCACGCGTGCATGTGTATGTATGTGTGTAATGTAATGTATGTGTGCATTGTGTGTGTGTGTGTGTGTGTGTACACTCACAGTTCTGGTGGCTCTTGGTAACACTGTCTGAGTCCAGGGCGTGGTAGAAGTCATAGACAGAACGTCCCAACAGATCCTCGGGACTGTAACCCATCAACTCAGTCATCCTACACGCGCACACACACAAGATACAGCCATTTAATTATCAATCTCACCTTTTTCATGTCTTGTGATTGCACACAACATTGAAAACACATTTCGGCCGTGCGATGAACTTTGGAACTTCAAGTGCTTCACGTAAAAGCTCCATAAAGATTAATGGATTGGCTCCAAACCATGACAAGACAAAATGAGGATTGCTCACATTTCCTTGATGCCATTCCACCCTCCTCACATTACTGGAAAATGTCCAGGAAAATGTCCTTCCGTCACTCCAGGCACAAGCTCATTTCGTTAAGAAAATCTCACTTCCTTTTCAAGTGTCATGCATGTCCTTGGCCAAAAACAATTACCTTGTGGTTCGTTTGGGTGCACGCAGTTCTTATGTAACACAATGTCTAATGTGATTATTGAAAGTTAAAGGTCTTGTCATGTTCGATAGAGTCGTAGTCTCCGAAGACCGTAGATTTCTTGCGCTCGGAGGTTAGGTTTGAGCACAGCTTCTGCCGTGGCTGTGCAGTCCGATCCCTGAGGCCGACAAGGCCGCAAACATCACGTTATGTGTAGACCGGCCCCAAAAATGTTGATGTCCTGGTGGTGTCCTGTTACAGGAATGACTTCTTATTGAGGTAACACAATAATGATCCAGCCTATAGCTGACATGATTTGTTTTGACGTGTTAGCGCTCGTTTAAGGCGGAATTTCATCGCACTTGGCATTGCATGTACGAACAGCACGAACAGAATCTGCCTGCTGAAGGAACACAGAACCGCGAGTTGCGCTTTCATACGCATTCATGGGATGTAGCGTAAAATGCAATGATATCCGCGGTCTGGCTGCGCTCGCTAACGTACATCTTGGCAAAACACGATTATGTCAGGCAGGCGTCAAACAGAACTGGTTGGT
Organism: Typhlichthys eigenmanni; assembly: GCA_027564635.1. Taxonomy (NCBI): domain Eukaryota; kingdom Metazoa; phylum Chordata; class Actinopteri; order Percopsiformes; family Amblyopsidae; genus Typhlichthys; species Typhlichthys eigenmanni. Next base: position 5,995 of record JAODUK010042584.1, read on the forward strand.
CCAGGGAAGATATGCATAACTAAGACAGAGCACATGTGTCCCCCATTGGCTTATGTGTTGTCCGTACGCTGTTTGGTTTCAAAGTGACCGCTTATGTGTTACCTAATAATGCCTCATTGAAACCACACTGGTTTCACAGCTCACAGCTGTGAGTGATCAATGGTAAACCATCATTTGTACAATCTAGCAATGATGTCATTCCAAACATTCTAATGATGCTATTATAATAATGTTAGAATATTTGGTGGCACAGGGACCTTGGTCCTCAGATTACATGACAAAGCCAGCTGAGGAGAGATGGGGAGGGGAGGAGAGGAGAGGAGGAGAGAGGAGGGGAGAGGAGAGAGGAGGGGAGAGGAGAGGGGAGAGGAGGAGAGAAGTGAAGCGGGTGGCCCAGGGAGGAGAGAGACAGGAAGGGGAGAAAAAAGGTAAAGAAAAAGATATGATGTGTGTGTGCGTGTGTGTGTGTGTGTACGCACGAACATGCCATGTTTCCATCTGATGTGTCTGTGACATGACATGGTTAAGCTCACCTCTGATTACCCGAACATAAAATAAAAACTGGCCTTCAAAAGGATAAAAAACACGATTATATTCCAAGATCAGAAGTAAGAGTGCATCAGCATCAAATTATAATAATTATGATGATGAAGATGATGATGATGATAAGAAAGATGGCAGCTAAAGTAATGCCACATCCTTTCTTTCTCTCTTTCTATCCCCTTGAGTATTATTCCCACAATCTCTCCATTACAATATTTTCTCCTCTCCTGGTCGAATCAATTCCCTTTCTGCCTCCCTTTCTCACATGTCCAGGGATCGCTGCTCTCCGCTAACGGAGCCGGGTCCGTTCAACGGAAGGGAAACGCCAGGCAAAATAAACTCTCCTGTGTGATTGGAGCACATCTGGCCAGCTGTTAAACTACTCCCACTAAAAGGAATGACAGAAAGCAGGCCCTTGTTGGAGGTGTGGCTACATAGGACGAGGACCAAGGTGGACTTCATCTTCTCTGGTCGTGTGTCAGCTTCATAAGATTAGATAAGAAGTTTGTGTGCATATTTTGGTTTAACACTGTGTGTCTGTGTGTGTGTGCGCGTGTGCGTGCGTGTGTGCGCGTGTTCAGCCATTTCTTGGCCGTTAGATGTAGATGGCTAGCGTGCAAAGCATGACATGGCATTTTACAAAAGTCAGTGACACAGAAATATGATAGTACTGTAGGGAAATATTTTGGCTTGTCACAGAGTTGTCGACGGTCCTGCATGACGCTTGGACACACTTGCAGAAGATGGTGTGTGTGTGCATGTGTGTGTGCCTGCTTGTGTGTGTGTGTGTGTGTGTATGTGAGCACGTGTGTGTGTGTGCGTGTGTGTGTGTGTGTGTGTGTGTGTGTGTGTGTGTGTGACAGAGCAGCTGGCTCCCATTCATTTTCAATGGGAGTTTACAGCAACAAGCGGCTATTTCATGTAAATATTGGGCGTCATGGCGACTACCAATGGGAGTGAAGGCAGCGTGACACTGAAGCAAATTAGTCATTAAGTAAATATCAAGCCAGGACATAAGCGACATGGGTGCTGCCCTCCGATTGAATGCAGGTGTGTGTGTGTGTGCGTGTGCGTGTGTGTGTGTGCATGTGCCTGCGTGTGTGTGTGTGTGTGTGTGTGTGTGTGTGTGTGTGTGTGTGTGTCCATCATCCTACCTCTCATCACAATAGGTGAACTTCATGTCCATGTTGTGTCGGCTGAGGAAGGTCTTGCTGTCCAGGGGCGTGTCGATGTTTGAGGGGTGTGGGATTGGTTCGCACATCAGAACCGCACAGGTGAGCGGAGGCTCTTTGTAGCCACATAGCACGCGCGGCGGGCAGCTGTTGTACATCTTCAGGTGTCCGGTGCAATGCAACACCTGCAGTAACAGGGACACTTGAGCGTGTGATAATAAATCCCTTTTACAGCATAAAAATACACTGACATTAAAGGTAATCCAACTACACACACACACACACGAAAGACAAAAACCACAAACTGAAAATCTGTAATTGACAAGACTATTAAAAAGTCTTGAAGCCCACCCGTTTTGCGACTTGGGGGTCTGCTGGCACGCACTACGCTACTAAGAGAATTGTGAGTGTTTGAGGTTTAACATAGTAGCAAAGGCTTTGGTTTATAAACAATCATCTATGTCTTTTCCTTTTCTATCTTTTTGATTTAATACCATTTATTCATCAGGGCATTTCCTGGTCTCAGCCTCTGGCTATTTCAGTACAAAGCTGTTGACTAAGCCACTCATGTTCATACTGCAACTATTTTTCCCCTTTAGGATTATCTCAACTTTACTGAACTGATTTTACCATGTATATAAAGCTTTTTTGTTAAAGTAGTTTCCTAACCCCATGCTCTAAAAAACATTTCAGCACATTAACATGTCTATTTATAAATCAATCAGCAAATGTAGTGATATAATGAATATCTTCAATACCAATAACATTGCAACATACCTCACTTATCTAGAGTTCATCTACTGTATATGTTTATGATTATAAGTAATAACTATGCCACTTAAAGTGATATTATACTTTTATTAGACCCATGTATACTGTAATGACTGTACTGTAATTGAGATAATACTTTCAAATATGTGGATTAACTGCTCCATTCCTATTGTAAAATAGAACCAGTACACGGCAACCATATTTGTCAGGCTAAAGTAAGACTACAGACTAGCAACAGACACTTCCTAGACAAAGTACGTTCTTAAGAAGCATTATAAGTCAACTGTCACGCATTGTGACACAAATTAAATCATGTTTGTACAAAGAGGCACCCTCCCGTGTTGAAAAATGCAAAAATCTGCAGTACCTCCAATGGCCACTTGAGACTGGCTGCAAAAGCGAGTCAATCCCCATAGACCCCGTGTGACGCCCCACCCTCCAACTTTACAGCAGATAAACATGTTTACAGCCTGGAACAATAAACGGTTTTGGTCTCTATAGCTAGTTTACTGGTACATGACAACTGCACATGTGTAACAGGGGGAAAGGGGGTGAATTATTATATAATATCAGTTGAAAAAATATGAAGCCATACTTTATTCCCATTATTTTGGATCGCCAGGACTTAAAGATCAGGCACAAACCAGAGCCAGCACAGCTTAAGCTTCCAAAACCGCTCTTCAGAAACACTTATGGGTGAGGTCACCGAAGGTTTGTCCATGTATTTATACCATCTATGGTTTGTACCTTCCAGCTAGCAGACTTGAGGTTGACAGTGCGCCCTCTGTTGGTGACAGTGCATTTCATCCTCATGAAGAAATCTCTCTCTGTGTTTAGAACTTTGCCCTTTTTGCCAGTGCCTGGAAAACAAATAAGAAATCATGTACTCTGCATTCACAGTACTGTATAACATTTATATTAAATGCACATGTGCTGTATATACTGTATATATATATATAGCAACAATATAGCATCAATATAAAAGCAGCAACCTGAAATGAATGCATATGAAATCAAATATAGGTATTTTAGTTCATTTAGCACTTCAATAAGACTTCTTGGATAAAAGCATCCAATGCTAAATAAACTAAAATGTAACTATATCTGATTTTATATGCATTTATTTCAGTTTGTTGTTTTTACAGGAACCCATTTTGAATCCCCCATATCTGCCTTCAGAATACGGAACATGTTTAACAGGGTCAAGGGTTATAATCTCTCTACAGTGCAATGATCTCTCTCACTCTTACACACACACACACACACACACGAAATACAGTATTTCACTCACACACACGCACTCCCACACGCTCGCGCACACACACACACATATAGTATTTCACTCACACACACACACACCCGCGTGCGCACGAGTGAACACACGCGTCACACACACACACACAGGAACAGAGAGAGGAGCATGTGCCAATTTGTTACATCATAGGGTCAAGGTTCATCAACAATCTACAGCAGTAGGTAGGATGGATGAAATGCGTGTGTGTGTGTGTGTATGAGTGACTATAGGGTTGTCATGGAGGAGCTTTTGTGGTTCAGAGAGAAAATGAGCAGGACTTAGCAACAGGCAGAATTAACGTCCGCATATGCGAAGGAAAAAAGACTGTTATCTTTATTTTCCCAGGGCCCACTTCACAGCCCAGCCAGTGAAGATATTATTTCACTATGTTACACAATTACATCCGCGGTTAATTTCATGACAAGTAACCTCTTAGGACAAAGGACACCAACAATGAGCCTATACGATCTTTATTGTATATCTTCTTTCATAATGTGTGTGTATGTGTGTGTGCAGGACTGACACCTCTCTCTCTCTCTCTCTCTCTCTCTCTCTCTTTCTCTGTCCTCATTTCTAACCCCTTGGCATCCCAAAGCCCTTATCAGCTACACATGCACAAGAGACCACACCCCTTAAGTGGCAATGCGGTCTCAGTCCAGTATATGCTACTGTGAGCCGCAGAATAGGTCGTCATTGTGTAGGCTACATACCTACAGTATTTCATGAGCAAAAATGTGAATATTTATTCTATTCTATTCTATGATATATACTGCATTTTGGTGAACCCATGAGAATGTGTGATATGTCTGTCTGATTTCTGCTACTGTGAGCTGTGGATGCAGAATATACAGTATTCGTTTTATACATACTTCAATTTATGTTCAACATATTTCATAAACCGTTTACATTAGGCTATTCTCTTCTATTTTATTCTATGCTATATATGTTGGTAATGAGATGTGACGTGTCCGCCTATTTTCTGTAATGAACTTTAGATGTATTATTAGACATACTAAAATATACAGTATGTTTATCCCATTGTATAAACCACAAGGCCACCAATTATAATACCGTCTATTCTAATTATTATATTATACTGTATACTAAGGTGAAAACATTTGAATGTGTGATATTTGTGATATATAATGTAAATGTTCCATATGAAATTAAATCTCACATAAACTTAAAGTATGAGGCTTTTTTTTTTTTTTTTTTTAAATTGTGGTTTGTTTTGGGGTTTATGAAATAACAGATTCTAAAAACAAATGCCTGTCTGCAACATGATGATGAGAATAGCATAACCATAACCATATTAAATAGAGAAGAATCAATGAGGTAAGGAAATAAGACGTGAATGACATGGCATTTTGACTGGCCTTTAACAAGACACAGCGTGAGACGCAGGAATGAGGTTGTTTGTCGACAACAGGGTACGCACCAGATGTTTTCTGACTGAGATTCTCTCTGATCTCCTCATGGTCACATGGGTGGGTGAAGTCAAAGATGCTGTGACCGGTAAGCTCCACCTGAAACCACACGCACACGCGCACACACGCACACAGATTTGAGACTGGGAGCTTGGCGAACATTCAGCCTAACCTCAGACTTTTGTCTGAATACACGGTTGGCAGGAGAGGTATTTTGCACAGACCTGAAAGGCCAGTATGGATGACAGTTCAATCATGTCTGTCAGATGCAGAAATTAAAACACAAAACACCCTGACACACCTCTCTCTCACTCACTCACTCAATGTGTGTTAAAGCTCCTGTCCATCCACAAAGGTGTTAAAAACATTATTAAATCCTCCTCTCAGGTCTGTCTGTGTGTGACACATGATTGACGATCTCCCTGACCCTCCAATGACAGTTTTGCTGTACTATTACATCATTACATAATTAAGTGAAAAACCTTTGTTTACAGTTATTGTTTGGCTTGCCAGGTATTACTTTTGTGTTCCATAGTCTATTTAGACGCAAACAAAACCGTAATGGGACTTTACTGGGATCAAGTGGACAGTGAGCGTACATCGCTTGAACGTTATTTCTTTTACAGTGCACTGAGGGTCATAACATAGTGACACACAGTGACACACAGCTACCACGCAATGCACCACAAAATGGATGACACCACAAATGATGCACTAAACAAACAGGGGACCATTTTTGGACACGGTTCAGTTGCGTTGCTAACAGTGCCGTTACCTGTGTGAGGTCTATTACCTGTGTTAGGCCCATAAACTTGTTGATGTTCTCTGACAGGAAGATCATGTCACCGTCGGACGTTACCACGGTGATGAATCCCTCGAGAGACTTCAGGTACAGACTGTCCATGTGATGGTCGTCATGGCTACCCCTGCTGCAGCCTACAGTCATGCATAGTTACGTAGGACACAATCAGTGCGCTTTGGAATAGTTATTCATGTGTGGTTAGACTTGTGAGCGAGATGCTTGTTTTCCTCTGTGAAACCTTGGCTTAGAGCCAAGATAAACGACAGAAGCTTCTTCCTGCATCTTAGAACACTCTGCGAGCCACCACCCCTCACACACACACACACACACACACACACACACTTGAAATATTACTCCGAGGAATTTCGTTAAATACCGATCAATTTCTTATATTTTTTCTATCAACATGCATACAGCACAGAAATAACTTGGTCAGTAAATTCTAGATGTTGACAATCCAACAAAGTCCAACTACTTGACACACAAGTGAGAAAATAGATAGCGTCAAACTAACCCCGGCCAAAACGTGAGTGTGCATGTGCGTGTGTGTGTGTGCGTGCGTGTGTGTATTTGTTGCTGAACAAAGCCCAGTAGCTGAGAAGGTGAAGAAGGAGGGGAAAAGAAGCAGGGGCGGGGGGGTGGGGGTGGGGGGTTTGTTGGGAAGTCTGCAATCCCTCCAGCGTGCTTCCCTGAGATAAGAGAGTCCAGTTCTCAAGACCCTCATAGAGGCCTGGGACTCCAGTTTGGAGCCCGGCCCAGAGAATGTCCCCCTATACCCACCCACCCCTCTCCCCTTCCCCCCATTTTCCCCCACGGGGAGAGAAAATGTTTCTCATGGGCTCAAGTATGTGTGTTGTATAATGGAGTGGCAGAGAGAGAGATAGAGAGAGAGAGATTTGCGTATTGTGTCATTAGAATCATGAAGGCAAACACACATGGTACTGTATGTGCTTTAGTCCATGGAGCGATGATTAATTCCCCTTTCCTCTGTTTTGTTATTTTTAAGTTGATCTGTGGTCATTTTCAACCTTCTCCTGGGTCAGGGGTGGCTAATCCTGGTCCTGGAGGGCCGGTTTCCTGCATGTTTTAGGTGTCTCCCTGCTCCAACACACCTGATTCTAATGAATGGGTTCGTTAGCAGGCTTCCAATGACCCATTCATTTGAATCAGGTGTGCAGGGAGACACCTAAAACATGCAGCGGACCTCCAGGACCAGGATTGCCCGCCCCTGTCCTGGGTCATTGAACGTGAGTAACCAGTCACAGCGAAACAACCACCACCTCATCAATATTATAAAAATCAGTATGAAAGAAAATATTTTCTTCAACATAGTCTCAACAGACAAAACCAATGTTATACAGCAGGGGTGCCTAATCCTGGTCCTGGAGAGCTACTTCCCTGCATGTTTTAGATATATCTTTGCTCCAACACACCAGATTCTAATGAATGAGTCGTTATCAAGCTTCTGCAGAGCTAGATGATGACCCATTCATTAGGTTTCCCGGTTTGTTAGTCCTGTTCCAATCCATGTGTTCTGTGCTACTCCAGTCCATGTTTTCCCGGTTGGTTAGTCCTGTTCCAATCCATGTGTTCTGTGCTACTCCAGTTCATGTTTTGCTTGTCTCTCTGTTCCTGCTCCTGCTTGATTGTCCTATTGGTTTCACCTGTGTCTCATTGTCTCTGTCCAAAGGCCTTGTCTTTCTCTTGTCCTCGTAATTGAGCATTGTTGTCCGTGGTGAGTGTTCCTGCCCGTCTGTGGCCTACATGTCTTTCATGAATAAAACTTTTGAAACCTGTCTAAAGCTGTGCTCAGATTGACTCCTGCACACCTCCCAGTGTCACTTAAAGACAAGGTCAGTCATTCTGGCTAACTTCAAACTCAAATCAAAACAGTATCGCGGTGCAGTCCTCCGCGACGCTGCCTCCAGGAGGGGGTATCCGTCCGTCAGCGTGTCACCGTCAGCGTGTGCGCACGGCGCCAGGGCGTGCCGGTGTTGTGGCTAGCGGGGGGGGGAGGGGCGGGTGCCAGCAACAGCGCGTGGAGCGAAGCCCCCCCCACCCACCCCCGCCGCTATCGCTGCTGCCATCGCGGACAATCAGCCTAGCGTGGGCCGGCACAGCCATATCTCCCTGCCAATCTACCCCGTCTTGGTGCGCGTTCAGCTCAGTGTCCCTCCTCTCCTCCTCCCCTTGTACTGTGACCCCACTGCCCTCCACCACTCAAGCCCACGTCTCTCCTCCCCTCCTCTCTTCTCCTCTCCTCGTCTCCTCTCCTTGTCTCCTCGACACTTCTCCTCTCCTTGTCTCCTCTCCTCGCCTCCTCTCCTCGTCTCCTCTCCTTGTCTCCTCTCCTCCTCTCCTCGTCTCTTCTCCTCGCCTCCTCTCCTCTCCTCTTCTCCTCTCCTCCCTTCCTCCCCTCGTCTTCTCTCCTTGTCTCCTCTCCTTGTTCCATGCCCCTAGTTTCGCTTCTCTTTTCCCCCGGAATAAACACACAGCTAACCTTCTAGTGATCTGGACACGGTTGACTCTACATGGCGTGCTTACCTACAAATACCTCACACACCGATTTTCACTACTTCACTGCTACTTCAAACACTTTACAATTTGTAAGACAACATCGTGTTGCCATGACGTTCTTAGTTTGACAGAATATTTCATCACGAACATCAGGACCACATTAATATCACTTTTGCCCACTTCTCTCAAATCCATCACACCCCGTTGCCTCCTCTTGTTCTATTCTCAAGTGTGTGCCTGTCCCTCCTCAACGCTAACTGTCCCATTCTTCTAGAAAAGACGAATGTTTAAAGTGAAGGTATGAATGCTTTTACAGATGTAGAGGTATAATAATAGCGTGTTTTGTTGTTGGACACAGACCGTTGCTACTGTGCCCACTGCATAGGAGACAGACACTGTGGAATTTCAGAACAATAGCTTCATTTCTTTGTTGGGTTTCCGTAGGTGCTAATTTTAAATGAAAGTGCAGGAAGAAGGACAAGTGTAAAGGAAAATGAAATTCTGCCGTACGTCGCTACACAGACACACACTGTACATCCTCACCCAAGCTTCAGAACAGGACACACACACACACACACACACACTGTTCCCTGTGCAGATATTAAACATTTCCTCATGTTTAATATCTTAAAAGGTATTCCAATTCAACGTGTTTGCTGTATATCCATTCTGCCCTTGTGTCATCTTTCAGCCGAATGCTCTTCGGCTCGATTCATTGTATAATATGTTTAAAAACATGTATTTACTTCTAATACTTTACTGTAACCCCTACATACAAGTACTTAGTAAAGCATGCTTACAATAACCCCTAGATGCATAAGCTTGCTGTTAACCCTACCTTCTTCTAAAAACGTTATTGTAACCGTTAAATACAGAACTTACTGTAACCTCTAAATGCCTGTGCTTGCTGTAAACCCTACCTGTTTCTAAACATGTTAATGTAACCCCCAAATACAGCACTTACTGTAACCCCTAAACACAGTATTTAAAGTACGCCCTAAATAAAGCACTTACTGTAACCCCTAAACAAAGTATTTAATGTAACCCCTAAACACAGTATTTAAAGTACGCCCTAAATAAAGCACTTACTGTAACCCCTAAACAAAGTATTTAATG
>JAODUK010042595.1:0-20463 GCA_027564635.1 Typhlichthys eigenmanni
ACGTGTGTAGCCTACTTTAAGAGAAGATAGACTAACGTGACAAATGTCAAAACAATTATTTCCTCGAGCGGCCCAAACGTCAAGCGGCCCACCGGGAATTCTCCCGATTCTCCCGATTACCCACCCCGGGCCTGTAAACAGGTATGGGGCAAACTGGGATAGGGATCCACTGTTCCTGTATTCTGACATTAAGACGATACCTCTAAAATAGGAAAAGGGAACAATTATTTTATCTTAATTATATTTTTTCCCCTGGCAGGCAGGTGAGAATATACATGTTAAAACCTTTTTTATTTGACAGAAAATTGAAAATAGACACACTCCCAGTACACAGACACACACACTCACACACGCGCACGCACACACACAAACACACACTTTGTTTTCCCTCTCCAAGTTACATTAAGTTGAGTTGAAATACGGACCCTTCCAGAAGCCCAGCTTCGAAGAGAACATGCCCTATACCACATGACGGCTCAACTAACCAGAACCAACCCAAAATTGACCTGACACTGTTCAGCACAGCAAAACAACACTTCACCATTGAACCCAACTCAACGTGACACCAACAACAACCGTATGGGTGGACATAACAACACGAAGAGAAAGCTATGGCGCTCTTTTACCGTTTTCCTCCAGGAACGTCCGGAGGATATAGCTGGTCTCGGTGCCTTCACAGGCGCAGTCCAGCGGGGTGTTGCCACTCACGTCCTGCAGCAAAACGTTCACCCCGGCCTTCCACGCACATGGCAAAGAGAGCAGAGGAGACACAAAAGATTGCCAGTGATGAATGGCCGTCCCACTGACAGACATTTATCAGGCTGAAATCGATGATGAAGTAGCCTCAATTACCAGGACCTCCCAGCAGAGGATACCTGAGGAGAACATTACCAGAATAGAGAGTGAATTAAATAACTCATTAAATAACAGCCCATGGAAGCTCTATGGAGTGTGGTTGATGGGTTGGTGGTGCTTAATGTGACCCGGTGTGTGTGTATGCACTGTATATGTGTGAGTGTGTGTGCACGAGTATAAGATTAATGTGCGTTTACTCACCAAGGAGCAGTGCCATTGCAGCCCTCGGTTAGGGTGCGAGAGCTCCCCCCCCCCCCCTCCAAGCTCTCTAATGAGTTACCGTGACAAACGCACAGGAGCCGAGTGCAATACGGTTCTGATTGATTGCCTCTCCGCTGCAGCTTGTATTTCTGACTATCTGGCGATGCTGTACCAACAGAGCAGAAATGTATACTGTACACTGCCCGTGTGTGTACCCTGTGAAGGCTGCTTTGTCCCTTCCTTACATCACTCACAACAGCGTATAGGGGATTGGCTAGTAAAAGTAACACACGGTGTCTACAGCGGCGCTCGTCAGAATGTCACGATCGCCGTAAATCGTTGCCTGTTGTTTGAAGCACACGGTAAAATACAAGCCAGTGAGACGATCCCAGCCGGGCAGGAGGGAACCGATAACAGAGCCGGGGAAGGGGGGGGCGTTACGTGAGGATTCTTATTGAATATTTACAGCTACCCCGAAATGTAATGACCGTGCTGGGCTTGCGGCAAGGAGATTCACGGCCTCGTCTTTTCACAGACAGGAAGAAAATAGGCGGAAAGAGGTGGAACTAGGCAAAAAGAAAGCAGGAAGGCTGATCTGGCAGCCTGAAAAACACTGTGCGGTGAAGTGTAATCGATGCAATCACAAAGGTACAGAGGGCAAATTAATGAAACAGTAAAACATTAATAACTACGAATAAACTCAGTGGAAATATATTTAGGAAGCTGTCAATGGGAAGCAGTTAATATGTGATGAAGACAGAACACTTTCAAAAGCTGTCTGTTATAATATAAGAAGCATCTTCTTGTGCAACCAGATGAGAGACATGTTGTCTCTCACGTGTTGGCTTAGCAGGGGTTCATGAAGGGAGTAATTAAGCTTAATTACCAGCCGCTGCTTTGCATACTGTAAAGGATTATTTTCCTAAGAACTAAGAGCGATAAGAGACAAGAGTGCTTGAAGATCTCTATGCATATTTTATAAATCCAGATTCAAAAACTAAAATTTTAAAATGCACCCATAAATAAATATCAAACGTTTGACATGTGACCCATGAGGGGTCCTGATCAACACTCTGGCACCCGCTGCTCTAAAAGTCAGCTTGGCCTATTAGTAGATTACACATCAATAACCCTGTAAATGTGAGTGCATGGAGACTCTGTTGCAAGAACTGTGCGTGTGTGCGCGCATGTGTGTTAGTATGCTACCGTACGATGATGGTGAATAAAGGGAATCCACTGTCCCTGACATGAGCACCAGTAAAAGCCAATAGTTGCCAGCTGAGATGAAGCCATCAGCTGACAGACACACACATCCTGCAAGTCTCCAAGGACAGATTCCCACAACCCCTTACGGACAAACTCACCATTCAGTGGCTAGGAAATGTCACAACACAACTGATCCCTTTAAAATAAGTGGTCCCCAAAGTATGGGCTGACTGCTATTTATGAAATAACTACTAGTTGTAGCATTCATTATAGTTTTGTTAAAGTTAGTTTCATTTACTGTACAGTATTTTACTTATAAAGATTAATTTGTTTTATGTGACACCCTGCCTTGTTTTAGCAGGCCTGTGGTCCTTATTGCCTTTTTGGCTGGATAGGCCCTAATTTGGCTAATTAAGTGCACCTGGGTATGTCTCTTATATAGGTGTTTTGCAGCACACTGTCCCTGTGACCCTCCTGGCACCACACATGCCATTGGTTGTTAGGTTCGGTTCTTAGTTTGGTTAGCATGTGACACGCACCACATATGTTCAGTACATACACCTACAGACATTCACACCTAATTGTATTGTATTCTTTTAGTTAGTTTAGAGTTTGTGTTTGTTTAGTGTATGGCCCTTGATCCAGGTTGTAACATTACACAAAAAAAAAAAATATATAAAATATAAATAAAAATATAAAATACATCCATGCTATTATTTAGTTTGTGGCCAGACTGAATGTACACATTTACTAAAATGTTTGGAATCATATCTCAGGTGCTACGGATGGACTGTTTAATTAATTCACATAAATCTCATTCTAAATCCCTGGTGACGTGTGATAATTGGCTCAGATAAAAGGCATACACGAGTGCATGATGCATGTTTGCTGACATGGAGCACAAGGCAAGCTTTAAGCGCGGGCCATGCGTGCACGGTGGAGGGGTGGAAGGGCATCTATCACGTGTCACGGCCGCTCAACACAGACGGACCGACAAGAGCTGCTGTCGCCAGGGGAAGCACGCACACTGCGAGGGGTTAACAGACTGACCTTTCACCCCGAACACACTTTCCGCTGCATCATGATTGATGTGCCGTGGTTTCGCAGGCGACAGCAATCTGTTCATACCGGCCCATCTGTGGTGCATTATGGGTGCTGTACGGTGCAATGGCCGCCCGGGAATCCTAAAATGCTAAGGTGGATTGTCTGCAGGGCAGTCACTGCTGAGCTGTTACAGAACATTAGACGTCTATCCCAATGCTTTATGTGCTTACCCAAAACAATCATCTTCCAATGCTCCAATATGCCAATTCTCAATATTCTTATATTAAAAAATGAACTAAAACTAGATAATATTATGCTTGCTTGGTGATTATTATGTTAGAATTATTAGGATGATCATAATTATTTGTGTAATGGTAATGATGTTGCCCACCCAGGGCCTATCCCACAGTATCTGTCTAGGAATGGTTGGACTCCTCTTTTTGATCCCATTCCTCAGTTTGTTACGTGTTTTTCGTGTATAGGGGGTAGGGCTGTCCCAAATACCATTTCACAGGTTTCGAATACTTGATGGTATTTCCAAACGAGTATTCGAATACTCTCTCAAAAACACCATTAAAAACACTCAACTGTAATTAAGAAGTATAACAGAAATAATCTTTGATTCCTCCTGTATTACCCAATAAGAGAGTGTGTTGAATGAATAACATCGCTCTCTTCTTAGAAACAAAGCCAATTGCAGTCAATTGTGTTGATGACACAGTGTAGGGCAGGCAATTACATGTCAACATGTGGGTTTATATGGAGACAGCAGGGATTAATGGAAAAACATGCATACATAATATGAAAAAACAAATACTCGAATCCCAATATTTAAATCGAATACATGCACATTGAACGAATACCCGAATAATCGAATATTTGGGGCCAGCCCTAATAGGGGGCGTTTCCCTCTAAAATGTGGGTCTTTCTGTAACGATTGTAATGTGATGGAATTGTAATTATGGGCTACTGTATACAGTATATTGTAAGCATGAATTATGAGACATTTACTCTCAATGTGAAATCACATAATCTGAAAGATAACACCAAAAAAAAGAAGCATATATAGTAGCTCTTTCCAAATACCTTTTCACTTTTAATTGTTATCTCAACGTCACCAAAGTTTACAAAGCATAAAAGTGTTTAGTTTAATGTAATTTTGTGTCTGGGACCCTCCAACTCTAGGAAGGCACTTGGAACAGACTTTATAGTAGCGTGTAATGGTACCACTGACCTGTCCAGCCATGTCAGTGTACAGTTTTTGTATCAGTTTCTGTATAGCTACAGCAGAAGTGGGTGCATGAACTGGAGAGGAGTGTGGCCTGGGGCTTTCTATTAATCAAATGACTTCAAAGGACTTTAGAGGTTGGTATACTTTCGAGATCATCGCTTCTACATACTGAAATTGGGCCAATCCACAACTGTGGCCCCACAGGGCTTCGAAATGTCAGATGGGAAACGATGTTTCGGAACAGCGCTCCTCCTAATGCAATCCAATCTTACATCTTTCACAGCAACATGGCGAGCCATCGTGTGTAGGCATCAAAGATTGACAGAAAGAACAAGCACATGTTTAGAGCTTTAAAAAAAGAAAACGCGATTTCATTGGGAGTGCAGGCGTGGTGAACACACACGCAGCTCTTCTGTTGTGTTCAACAGTGTGTCAGGATAGAAAAAACAGGCACACGCTCTATGAATGACACCGGAACAGAATGAGGGCAACTTCCCAATTAGTTAATTAAGTCTAATTCCATCTATGCATGGCGTTTTACAAAAGCGATGCTATGTGCAATCAGATATTAATCAGCTTTGAATGGAAAGCCAGTTAAAATCTCACAAAAATATGGCTGCAGATGAATATCTGAATGAATTGTCTTGATTCTCTTTAGCTTTGGTCTTCTAAATGAATACAGTGAAAATGTTTTAAACCTACATATAAATGCATTGTGTAGCAAAGCGTAGTACAGCTTTGTTGATATGAGCAGTGTGCCACTTTTTTATGTTACTATTTATGGAGCCAGGGCTGTGTATAATTATCAGATGAATTCTTCAACATGCCCATTGAACGGTAAAACTAGCTAAATGCTAGGAGATATTGTTGAATTTGAGAAAAAGTGTATTAGCTTACATTTAATGTAGCTTGCAATAGCTGACTTTACCTTTAATCCTGCTACTGTAAACAACAGATAAAATATATTTTTAGGGTTGTCAGATTAAAATAAATACAAACATTTGCATGAAGCTGGCATATTTAATATAACACTTGGGGGAAAAAACATTTAGGTTAAAAATTAAACAAATAAAAGAAATGCAAATTGTCGTGTGATTAATCACGATTAAATGTTTTAATCAGCCCAATTTGTTTTACTTGCTGAATGAAAGTCCATAATGTCTTGGACCAGGCTCTGCTGATTATATCCAATTAATCCTGCCAGGGCATGATGGAGAACTTTAAGCAGAACTGGAACTGGCCATGTTTGGGAATGGGCTCAGAAAAGGGAGACAGCTTACTCCCTCTTCCACTATTGGCAGTCAAGAGATAAGAGAATTAGTGGTACAATGAATGAACAACTAACCCAGCTTCTCATTAACCCCCCCCCACTCCGTTTCTTTCACTGCACGAGACAAGTGGGGGGTAACGATGTCTTTGTCAGCATAAAAAAAAACACTTCCCTGCTCAGGAATTGGAGACAGAGAATCAAGGGCATGGATGTATAGGAGTAGGACAATAATGTAAAGGGATAAAGGGCAAAGTGTAGGTAGAAACAATAGATTACTGCACATTGTGCATAATCTTTCCACGTGCCAATCAAAGATAAATCTGCCAATCAAACACTTCTGGGATAAATGCAACCTCTTCTCATTAAGTATATTCTAAGGGGGTAAAAAAGCTCACAGCTACATCCACGATAAGAGAGTCACTTGGGAACAAAGCAGAGTGACGGGGAACTGGCAAGTGCTGTACTAGAGGAGATGGGTGTCAAGCCATGTGAATGGAAAGAAAGAGGAAATAGCAACTATGTCGGAAACGCGGCTTCACTGAAGCTATTTTTACCCTGGCTGGCAGGCAGCGCAGTGCCTTCAGACCCCTTTCAGACCCCTTTCAGAAAGCCATCCTCCCCGCTGATTGGGCCAAAAGCTGCCTCTCGTGCGTATCAAAAGCTGCCTCTAGAACGTATCTTCGCCTAAATGAAAATAAATACACCACCACACAAACATGCCCCATTTTGGAAAACATGTTAGCGTGGTTAGCTAACCCCCTCAGCCACACAGTGCCAAGCATAAAACAGATTAGTGCTAAAGGATTCTCTTTGAAACGTCCTGAATGGAAACTTTGTTTATTCAATTATTGCTTGAGGGAGCTGGAATATCTGAACCTCTCACTCACAGCGTCGACACGCACGGTACACATCACCTTCTTCTTCCCGTCCCCCTCTTCCAACAGCACTGAGCTCTGTGTGAGTAAGTGTGACCTCATTAGCCATTAGCTAGAAACCGTCTCTGTCTTGCTATTGAAAGGCAGACATTTAGTTAATGCGTCCCAGGGGAGAAGCATTAAACCCCTTCTCCTCCTCCCTCCCTCTCTCCCTCCTGCCTTCCACAGTGTTATTCTCACCCTGCACAGAGCATTGGCTGCCGTGCAAGCTGACCTTGTGATATGAATTGTGTTTGGCATATCTGTATCATAGCCCGCTGTACTGTCTGGGCAGCCTGCATGCATCTCTGCTCTGGGGACATGGGAATACATAAAGATGCATGAGGAGGACGTGGTGATGTACGCAAAGCGCGGCACTCTCATATGACCACGGACGGACAGACAGACAGACAGACAGGCAGACAGACAGACACACACACAGACAACCTAATTTAACTGGCAGCACTTCAAACATATCTCCAATGCTCTCTGGTGTGGCTCACTGTTGCCCCGGCGCACAGAAGACTAGTCAACAATCACTCTGGACCTAGTCAGCAGACCCAGCCTGGGCAGGGACATCTATGGGTCTAATCAATCGGTTTGAGACCCAGGACAGACCCAGAATAGAGCCAAGATAGAGCCAGGATAGACCCAGGATATACCCAGGATAGACCCAGGACAGACCCAGGACAGACCCAGGACAGACTCAGAATAGACCCAGGACAGACCAAGGACAGACCCAGAATAGACCCAGTGTAGACCCAGGACAGACCCAGTGTAGACCCAGGACAGACCCAGGACAGACTCAGGACAGACTCAGGACAGACTCAGGATAGACCCAGTGTAGACCCAGTGTAGACCCAGGACAGACCCAGGGCAGACTCAGGATAGACCCAGTGTAGACCCAGTGTAGACCCAGGACAGACCCAGGACAGACCCAGTGTAGACCCAGTGTAGACCCAGTGTAGACCCAGAATAGACCCAGGCCAGCCCGTGGCAGCGTGGCTGGGATGGCTACACCTCCCTTCATCCCCTGCAGCTGGCTCGGTTTTCTCTCTCTAAAGGGATGTTCAGATTAAATGAACAAACGAGGACGCAGATCCAGATATTCCATGTATGTGTATTGGTGCCATGGCGGAACGCGCTGCGTGGACGGACGGCGGAGGCGCAGTGCAGTGCCTCGCTACGCGCAGGTCCGCGGAGCAGCATGCTAGCAAAGAGATCAGCTCAGAATTGCCAGGTGCAAACAGGTTGCAAATGATCCGTTGCCGGATTCGGTTGTCTCCTAGCGAAACCAAAGCGCTAGCTAAACAGGTAAACCCCGCCCCTTCTTCGCCCTCCTTGGCGAACAACAAATGTTTAGAGGTTTCGTTTTGCGCTCTGCCTTGCTGAGTGACATGTAATCTGAACAGCCCTTAAAACCCAATCAGCGAGGGCGCAGGCCTGGAAACATTCTCCCTGCTCTCGGACGCACCGCTAATGCAGAATGAGCAGATATTCTCATTTCTGGTGCGGCAACAGGGGCTTGTGAGAAAACCCAGAACACTGAACACTTGGTAATCCAGCTGCATTGCATGATGAATTAAAAGCATTCTGTTTGATGAAACTACTTGAGTTGTCACTGGCTCCATGTTTACAGTAAAATATGACGCTTCTGTATTCATTCTGAAAAGCCCATGGATAAAGCCTATATGTACAAAACTTAGTGTGTGTGTGTGTGTGCGTGTGTGTACAGTATGTATGTATGTGTATGTCTTTAAGTGTGTGTGCGCACGCGTGTGTCTTCATGTATGTGTATGTGTGTGCATGCCTCACCTACAGCAGCAGTGTAAGTGCTGCGTCACCATGGTCACAGACACACGCAATGTGTTTATGTATGTGTGCGTGTGTGAGTTTGTGTGTCTTCAGGTGTACAGTATGTGTGTGTGTGTCTGTGTGTGTCTGTGTGTGTGTCTGTGTGTGTCGGTGTGTGTGTGTGTGTGTGTGTGTGTGTGTTTGTGTGTCTGTCTGTCTTCGGGTGTATGTGTGTGTGTGTGTGTGTGTCTGTCTCCGGGTATATGCGTGTGTGTGTCTGTGTGCGTGTGTGCATGTGCGTGTCTCACCAGCAGCAGCAGAAGTGCCACGTCGCCATGGTCACACATGCACGCCACATGCAGTGCCGTCCAGAGGTCCTCGTCCTGCAGGTTGACGTTCAGCCCCCGTTCGATCAGCAGCTCGGCGGCAAACACGTTGTCATGGCGAGCACACTGTGCAGAGGCCACAGCATCAGGTAATGCCAACGCAATGTGGGCATATGGGAAAATCACTAGAGATGTAGCCCACAATATTTACATGTAGAAGTGTACTGTATATACAGTAGGGCTGGGCGATATGGACCAAAAATCATATCCCGATATATTTAGGTTGAATACCGATACACGATATATATCGGTATTTTCAATAAAGTGGGCTAAATCTTCGGGCAGTTAGAAAAAAACAGGAAACCTGACGGAAATGTGACATTTTTTATTTTTAGCGACATTAATTGACATGAGCTTTCTCTGGTGTCTCCGCCCCTTTGACACTCTGAACGCACTAAGTGCAAGCATGGAGGGAGAGACGAACAAATCGAAAAAGTCATGAATAAATGCATAATATAACTATATCGATATAAACGATATTGTATAATTTTATATCTCTTTTGAAAAAATTCCAATATACCGATATATACCTGTATATCGCCCTAATATATACTACATAACTATTGATAGATATAGAAGGCTTTGCTATTGTACCATAGTATAAATAGAATACTCTCTTTACTGCATGAAGCACTTTGTGACCCCTCTTGTCTGTGATAGGTGCTATATAAATAAACTTTACTTACTGAGTTACTTACTGAGTTACTAATTTGTCCAGTACAATTTGTTTTAGGAAGTACATGTACTGTAACCATGGTAATTCCTGGTGTGTGTGTGTGTGTGTGTGCGTGTGTGTGTGTGTGTGTGCGCGTCTCACCAGGTGTAGTAGGGACCCTCCGGAGGAAACGGGGGTGCAGGGGTCTGCTCCCTCCTTTAGCAGACGCAGCACTGCAACACAGCACAAGATAAGGCCAAGCGGCTGTCACTCACAATCACTCGCCTTAGCAACTGCTATATAGAAGGGCACAGAGCTGGTAAGACAGGCACGCACACACGCACACATGAACGTGCACACACACGCACGCACGCACACACACACACACTTCAGCTGCCACTTAATATTAAACCTGCAATGCAAAAGCGTCCTTTCAGCGTCCTTGAATAGCCAGTATCCATCATTGTGAGTGTGAGTGTGTGTGTGTGCGTGTGTGTGCGTGCGTGCGTGCGTGCATGTGCGACACCCCGGTGTGGCAGCAGGTTTAAAAGCCTGTGGGTTACACATGCTCAGATCACTTCACATCACATCAGCCCCGGCCACACACACACACACTGCAGACAACACTGGTTAGAAAGACAGAACACACTGGCACTGATAGCTGGGCGAGAGGTATTTGTATTTGGGTGTAAAACAGAGAGAGAGCCAATGGTTGGATGAGAGTGGTTTACATCTTTTTTGGCGTGACAGAAATTAAGCCATATAGAAGACATATAGGAGGCCTTACTCTGCTGTACCTATAATATGCGCTATGTAATATCAAGTCATACATAGACATACGGTATGTGCCACAAACACACACACACACACACACCTATCTTACACCGGGCGGAAAGCGGCAATAAGTGTCATTGCTAGTTTCAGACCGACGCAGTTGTCATTTTCCCGTCCAGCGCCCACGTTGTCTGAATAGCAAATGCACCTGCGCCAATTTGAGTGCTTGTGGGTGTGTGGGTCTAAACATGAGGTGTGGTCTGGCGCCATGTTGACGCATTTCTGTCTTGAGACGAGAAGAGATTGCGTGATTGACCAACACGAACCTCATCCTACAGTAAGTCAATTGAGTGGTGCATTGTCAAGATAGTAGCGCCTACGGCAGGTGCACATCGCTCGTGCACTGCTTGTTACACACACAGGGACGCACACGAGTGCACAAACATGCAAATGATTAAAGAATGAAAAGTGTACAACTGTTATATCCGACGACAAGTGAATTTGGATATGCCCTGGATGCAGTTTGCGCATTGCAATTTAGAGCATGCTGTTAGATCGTTAAAATAGAGCCCAGCATGTGCAAGAAATGCCACCAGTTTCCCATGACATATCCATGGCGATAATTAAGCCTTACAAACTTCGGCAAGCCTCACAAAGCCTCACAAACCTCACAAGCCTCACAAACTTCACAACAAAAACAAAAACACACACACGCACACAAGATACAAGTTAAAGCATGACTTAAGCATGACTTATCGTCTTAACTGGCAGTATTAACAAATATGTACTCGTGCATATATACAGTAACTGTTATTACAGGGTGTTGTTTAGGCTGTGTTACAGTATACTAGACTAGTTGCCAACCTGCCCAACAGTGAAGAAATGTAGTTGTCTCAGTATGGCTGCTGGTTAACCAGATAATCACTTTAACAAACTATTGTAGTAGAATTAATAATAATATCCCTGTGGGTCACACATACACCTCACAGCTGGGCCACAATGCTTTAATCATTCATAGGCATATACGTGTAAGCATGCAAGGTACAGTAAGCTTTGTGCATGCATGTGCATAGACACTAACATACAGAAATGATAAACACATGCAGCGCTGAAGAAAGAAAGAAAAAACAGCCACACGGACATGGGACATGCAAACACACAAAATCCATCGCCATTATGGCTTCCCGTGCTTAATGGCCCATAAATGGTTGGGGAGAAACAAACTGAGTGACCTTAACATCAATTAACAGAATTGGCTCTCTGGTCTAAAGTACGGCTCCACCATGAACCTCAGGATGACAAACCAGCAATTAGGTCTCATCAAGAGCTAAATGATCCACAAGGGGGGTACTCACGCTCTCCTGCCACTGCCCATCAAACATCACTATGTCTGAATGTCTACCTCATCTTTTACGACATGGCAGCTCAATTAGACTAATTGAGAAACATATTAAAAAGTGTCCATAAGCCACTATTGGTCATGGGCGGATACAGTTCACTGAAGAGACTCAATTGTCTCCTAACTTGACGTATGTACACATTTCTTTAATGGATTTTTGATAGATACTGTAAAAAAACAAACAAAAAAAACAAAACATGAATTCATGTTTTTAAACTTTTAGAAATAGTATTTAAACATATTATTGACAAATATTCACAACCTCCCTAAAAGCATATTGTGACTGCTCCTCTGGGTGGGTGAAAAACAGAATTTGAGGCATGCCGTTGGAACGCTGTTCTGTAGGCATTTGGTCTGTATGGCACAAATCCAAGCACAACCCTTCCTGACCAAAGCACCGGTATTTATAGGGCTTTATTATTGAGTGTGTCTGAATAGAGGTCAAAGGTCAAGAGACATGAACTGACCCATAGTAAAACACTCAAGTGTGGACCAATAGGAATTAATTATGGATCTGCAGCTGATGCATTCTCATCATTCAAATGACAATCATTGTGTCGAGCCCCAAAGAAACAAATATAAATAGATTGAACAAGGTACAAGGGAAACCTTAATAACTTAGTAAATATACCATAGCAAACATTAACAAAACAGTAGGTTATAAATGCGAAAGTAAAATACAAAAATAACAGATATAATTGGTATTTTCTGGATAAACAAAGCAATAAAAATTTTGATTTTGTTATACAATTAGGTTATTTTGCCAAGCATTTCCATGTAAAGCAATTCACACTGAGTACATGATTTTATGCATCTTGCTCAAGGATGCTCAAAGGCAAGTTAGAGACAGAACCCATCATCACCTTTCAGCTTGGAGTCAAACACCAAGACCTGATGACTCCTTACTGCATAGCTGTGATTCATTAGTGTGTACCTTGATAATGCACAGAGGCACCAGTGACCGTACACTTTTTCCAGGGCTCTGATGCCGGAAGTAAATTTCCCATACATTTTCTCCATTGACTTTTCGTAAAATCCATATATTAAGATTTTTAAGCGTGGAACCGAGCCATCCAGCTACAAGAATGATCGTGACCATAAACAATTTAATTCAGAGCAAAACATATTGAATTAAAAAAAAGACAAAGGTACAAGACTGTGTACAACAAAACACATTGTAATAGTGAAGAAACTGCACATCCCATAACCCATTGCGAATTCCAGAAAATGCATTTTCTTCCTTGGTTCTTCTTAATTAGTTATCATATATATATATATAATATCTTATACTATTACCTTATACCATTATAATAGTATATAATACAATATTTTTCATAATATTTATATTTGTAACAGAGACAATTGTACTTTTCAGCGCTACAGTAGCAATACTCACTAGCCGACATGATTTCGCAGCGTTTACAACATTTCCACGGTAACAGAGAGCAAAACTTCTCCGAGTTCCGAACGGCTGCGAAGCGCCAAATAAAGCTTGCGAGATCAGGATGGTATCACGAGGAAAGCCAGCTCCACCAATCAAAGATGTCACCTTTACACTTTAGGATTGCGGGTACTGTAGTAGTTATCTGTGACATCACAAATAAATCATGTTTAACTTATTATAACAAGGTTGATATCATACAGACTTGTGGCATATGCCATTGTTTCACATACTGTAGACCTTAAAGTTTCCACTCCAAATGGAAATACTGGTTGTCTCACAATATACAATGCATATCTGAGAATATACTGTGCGGGGCATATATCTTCAGAATTGCTTGCCAAAGTACGACTGCTATAGCATTGTCTTACCACATATCTCCTTTGCGGGCCATCACTGTGCAGAACTGTCAGTGCTGTTGCTATTTATTTACAGCAGTAGTGGTTTAGATCTCAGCATGAGTCTGGGGATGTGTGCACGTGTGCTCGTGCAATGCATGTGTTTGCGTGCGTGCATGTCTGTGTGTGTGTGTGTGTGTATGTGTTTTGGGATGGTGCTAGTATAGGCATGGGAGAGTGGGCCTGCAACACAGCCGGCTGTCATTTTGTGGGGGAACTGCAAAACAGCTGTCAGAGACATTTGTGGAGTTTCCATAGCAACCGGGGTGCTGGTAGAAAGGGAAGAGGTGGCACACAGAGAGAAAAACCGAGGCACTGAAATTCGGATGGGGGTGTGTGGATTACATCAAGACTGAAGCAATATTCTTTAGATTCCTGCAGAACCACAAGGACCATCTGTGCTTCATCAGCCATGCTTTTGTATGGCACAATGACATCATCTCACAGCACATTGCACCTAGCAAACAGATGACTACTGCACATTACACCCAGATCCACAACATATATTCTTCAGGACTGAGCATTTGGCATCCAAAAGTAAAGCGTTCCGTTTTATAATTATAATTATTTTATCGGTGTGATCTTTTGTCTTTCCTTGTGCTAATGGGAGACATTTTAAAAAGGCACTTCATCCTCTCTGACATTATGAGTTCATGAGTTTACCTTGTTATCTTGCGTATTGGGCTTTACAGGAGGCCCTGCTAAGACATTAGCAAAAAGATTATTTTTGACACAATCTCATTAACCTTCCAAGCAAACCATTTAGGCAAGGCGAGGGTTCATTTGTGCATAGTGTATCTCTCCCCTCTGTTAATCCCCTGCCAGAAACTGCAGTGGATTTCATTTTTGCATCGTCGCTATCACACAGCGAGTGTCGGGTTTCTCACAGTTGTAAATGTCAGCGCGCTGTTTGGTCTGTGCTGAAACAAACTGGAACACAGTCAAGCTACAGTATGCAATGCAAGGCATATACCCATACTACAGCCAATAGAATCCTACTATAATGCTACAACATGAATTCAATCTCTATTACGTCTCCAATTTATTGGAAGACATTATTCCTCAATCAAATCCCCAGAATACCCTTTTCCCCTAATGTGACACCTAAAATTGTAGTGTCAGGAGACTCTCCAGATTCTTCCCCAGGTACAGCTCACAGGTCCTTATCGTATTCACAAGCCACACGTGGCAGTGCCTTGCCTGGCGATACCCCATGTTTGTGAAATGAGCTTTAGGACGTCTCTGTGTTTCTACTGGGGAAAAACATTCGCCCCCGAGGTGCACATATAGCGGTGAATACAGAGCGCGTGCTGATGTGTTCTGTGAGACGGAACGTGCTTCTCACATCGTCGTGGACGAGGGAATTTGGTGTAATTCAAAAATAGAAATGTTGTGTCCTGGGCTCATTCACAGTTAAAAAAGACGTACTGTATGCTTGCATGTATGTGTGTTATGCACCACTTTGTGGTAACGCCTACTGCATGCATTCTTGAAGAACTTACTGACGAGGAGATAAACTGAAGATGAAGAAGAAGTACACCAGATTAGTCCACATTTATATATAAAAAAATCTTTAATTCCCTAAATTACCCTGAATCTCATAGCTGGGGGGTCCTTGGTTTAATCCCCAAAAAATTGGGCCTAAAGTAGGCTACTTATGTTTATGTTTATTAATTTTATTTTTTTGCACTTCCCCTCACAACCTATGGATGTCCTCGCTGTCTCCCTGCTCCATGTGTGTTTGCCTCACCTGTCTTCATAAACCAATCATCATCCCTTCATGTGTTACCCTGCTTTCTGTCTGCCCTAGGCTGGATCATTTGTCTATATGCCTTTGTCTAGCTGAGGCTGTGTTTTTGAGTCATCGCTAAACCATCACAACCAACAATATCCTGCACGTGGGTCCTCATTACCACCGTACCAGACATCCGGACGTGACAGAATGAAGATGTTTATAAATGAGCAAATTGAACAATGACTTGGTTTGGCTCATCCTCGTTTTATGAACGAGCATGGGCAGTAAACGACTGCATATTTTCATATTAGAGAATGGTTGTGCTTAATGTAGAATTTAACAGTAGGTAACAGCATTTCACAGTAGTAGTACTATACACTGGTCCTTGTAAAGGTGTTATTATATTATTTCACTGCCTTCTCACAGCCCGTAGACATTAGATTATTGCGCTCCTTACCCATGCATGCACAGCCGTCAAATTTGTTTTTCCTCAATTAAATAACAGCCAGAGGCAGCATGTGTCATTACAAACAGTGTTACTTAGATTATGTTAAATAGATTATATACGTATATTCTTTTTTTTATTGAAAATGATTCTCAAGGAAAAACAGTAAACACGGCATACAACCTGTTTTCCCCTCATTCATGAACATGTGGGCAACATGCATTGATTGGATGGGCTTGAGCACCAAGCAAGAACCAGCAGAAATTAAGTCTAACTGAATTGAAAATGTATTTATACATTGTGTTTTCAAAAGGTGAATATTCCATGGATTAAGATGACCTTACAGTCTGAGCAGCACCTATGCTTCTCGATAAACCTCTCCTGGCTCCCCCTTGTTGTAGCAGAAGTGCATCAATAGGGCAGGTGCTGCTTATTCAGTTATTCATTATCAACTATCACAATTGTAATGCAATAATCAGTACATCCAAAATACAACTATAGTTAACTATAACTGGGCGTTAGGCATCTCTTTAATCTCAATTAGACAATTAAGAATGGTTAGGAACATGTAGTGTAAGCAGACTTTCAACTAAATATAGCAATTGTAGACCTCAGAGTTCGTACATCTACTGTTTGCTTACTCCATATACTTATCCTCTCTTCAAACTGTCTCATTTCACAATGAAAGTGGTCTAGAAGAACAAGCTATTTAGGGATTCAGAAAGGTTGCTTATTTATGCAAACAAATTCAATCTTATTTGAGCAGCAGAAGTCGCTACAGGCACGGAACATGATTTTCAGTTTGCTGTAAAAGAACAACAAACTCTGTCGGGGCATTAAAGGCAGGGTCAGTCACTCTCGAGAACGCTTGCTAAAGCAGAGCTCAAATCAAAACAATATCCCTTGAAGGAATGCAATTTGATTATTCAACTAATAACTATAGTTATTGCCTTCGGCAGACATATCATACGTAATTTACCACTTCATCTGTAATCCCTGTCATCTATTATGCATCTTATGCCTAAATGTACCACTTGGTCACAGACAAAGACAGTGCTTAATTTACATGTATCGACCATTTCAACCTCACCCAGCAGTTGTCCCACCTACAGACTGGATGGCAGCATATTTCTATGTCATTGTATTCCCCGATACCCAGCTGTGTCTGGAGGTAGGCAGCTAAAGGCTGCACCTGTTTTGGACACAACTAAATTAACATTTACCTATGGGGGTGGCAATGAACTGTCCCCATTTATTCTGTGCTGTCCTGTAACTTACTATAAAGCTGCAAACTTTCCTTTGTTACCTCAGAAATGTTTTTGTGGAGCTTTCACTTGTGAAACCACACGTTTCTCCCTTGGTGCGCACCACTGTATTATTAAAGCCTGCTTTCCTGATTCAACGCTACCCAACGACGATTTTGGTCAACGTTTTTATGATAGAAAATGATTCCTATCACCCTCCACGCCCTCCACGCTACACATCGAAACCCATTATGAAGCAAAGCGTAGTACTACTACTAGAATTATCTGATTCGTTTTTTAACGGTAAGCTAGCGAAATGCAATGCGATATTTGATGAATTTAACAAAACTTTATTATCTTACAATTGCTTGCAATAGCTGACTACACCTTTAAACATAGAGGGTATATTCTGAGACACGGTGGCTTCAATGTGGCTTCAATGGAAAACTGTGACATCTTCATCATTCTTCTTGCACATCCCTGGGGTTAGGCTCATTGTGCAAAGAAATTATCTCGTACATCCCCACCCAATGTCTTTGATCCCATCGTTATCTCTCGCTCCGGTTCGTGTTATGTTACGGAAGCAGATTTGGTTTGGCGTGACACCTTTTTCTCTGCTGCATTCACGTTGAGCGATGAGGGGGGCGGTGATATCCAGCTCTGGCCTTCGCTGATAAATGAACGGCATCTAAATGTCTGCAGGGACAGCGAGAGGAACAACACTGCCACAGAGTTATGTCCAACAGCAAACAGCACAGCTGAGAGAAGGCTTCGTCTATTAGCTGTAACAGGTGGCCGATGAGTTGCATCAATAATAATCAGCGATGGCTCGCTGAGAAAATAACGCTTTGCTCAATATGCTGAGCTTCCATCATGAGGGGCCACCTGCAGTATAACAGCTTAGCCAAACTGCAGTATCATTCCATTGTGACTAAAGGCTACGTTGAAAACAGAAAACACAACTGCTGGCTTTATACGACATGGCTCCAAGCATCGGAGGGCTGTTTAGTGTGTAAGCCCATGCATGTAGAGGCATGCAGACTGATCTATGCGGATCAATAGGAGTGGGTGTATATAGTCAGAGGAGGGGGCGTACAGGCACTTGTAAACTATTCTATGTCAAAGAGGAATGATCAAACTGGGTTCCAAACTAACACTCACGTCGTGTTTGCCCAGAACCCACCGGCCACCGCCTTGTAAACGGCATCAGATTGCGGTAGGCCGTATTTCATATGCCATTACTGCGCTCATGCTGCTGAAGATGGGAACTGATTGGGAGTTTGTTGGCTCTCGAGGGGAACAGCTGCTCCCTACACTGTGATGAAGTTAAGAGATGAGATGGGGAAGAAAGCAATTACGCCAAATGTCACAACGCCGTTGAACCGAATGTATATGCATTTGTATATGACAGATAGAAAACAAAGCCCTCTTGAAGGCACTATACAGATATTATTTCACCTTAAGCCCAAAATAGAGACTGACACTTGAACCTCTGCAGCCGACAAGGTATGCGTACATTTATTTAGATGTTTTGTTCCCGATCATTTCCTTCACGTCTATTCATTACTATACTAATCACTAAATAGATTTTCATTCTGTGACAGCTGATGACAAATAAATGTGTGTATACTGTACGTGTGTGTGTGTGTGTGCGTGTGTGTGTGTAGTGATTACCTGCCTGCTTCACCAGAGTGAGTGTCTTCACTATATCTGAATTAGAGTCTCTGGTGCCAGTGTCCAATTAAACAAAAACTACTTCTTAACACAAACACACACACACACACACACAGTCTCTGCCTCTGCTCTTAATGTAACTAAACACACCAAACATGCATACAAAAAAACTAATTTGACTCTCTCTCCCTCCATCGCTTTCCCTGTCCAATGAGTCACCTTGGTATAATGTGTATTCTAATGAAAAGTACCTAATTATTCATTTGTCGTATGAGGGCATGAATGACGTGGTTGAAAAATATTAATTAATGTATGTGTTACGTTCGCGCTATCTGTGATTGCAAAAAACATCTTGGTGCCACTTTAATATTCATCAAAGATATTCATCGCTGCTGGACACAGTCTATCACTCCAATTTCATGGAGCGGTAGTGAGAGGGCTTAACGAGACAACCCAGAGCAGAAAATAACCAACAATTCATTAGGAGCATTTATGCCTCTCATATTGTAGTTGATATAGAGAAGTTGATTTACTCATTTATAACGGAGCAGGACCCCCCCCCCCCTTCCTTCCTTTACAGACAGGAGATGTAGTTCCAAAAGTAAAACCTGTGACACAACCCCAAACTCTCAGCCCTTAAAATAACTTGACCTCACCTGATTCATAAATATAGGCTGCAACTCAATTGTACATTTCTTTTCTACTTTTCTAAGGACGGGGGAAAATGCTCCTTAATTCCTCTGGGAAGTGATCTGCACACAGATGGAGATCTCTGTGCAGCGACATACTGTACATGGTGTGATACACTGTAGTGTAATGAATGAACAAGCCATGTACTGCATTAACTATTAACAAAGGATTTGTACTTAGGCTACACTGCTATATACTTGTGGTCTGATCTGTTCTGATATACAATATGGGGGAAATAAAACTGCACATTCAAAACAAAGACTTTAAATGGCCGGATCAGGTCCCAGGGCCAGGGGTTGCGCCTCAAATGAGCCGGTTACCAGGGCAACGCGTGCCATGTGTGAGACTACTATCTTGTTTAGTCTAGCGCTGCTGTTTGCCCTATAGCATACAGCTTGAATACAAAAGACCACCCCGTTACAAAAGGCACTGGTATCCTGGTGCCAATCTGGTGCCAGTCTGTCGCCAGGCCGGGGCCTGGGTGGTAATTGTGCATTAGGTCGTATGGAAGCGGGGGATGCGGGGAAAGGGGGGGTTAAGGGGGTGACTCATTCGTTGCCAAGTAACACAGGGCCCAATCTGGCAGCGGGGCCTTGGCACGCCAACTGCTACGCAACGCAAAAGAGCTCAGCTGAACATTGACGGCAGCCGATAGGTGCAGATTGGCATAGTGGATCTCTATGGTTGCTGCTGGTTGGGCTGTCAAGAGCATACACGGGCAGCAGGGTGTAAGACCATGGGTGAGCATGGTGACACTTGGGCAAGACAGGCTTTGAGGTTAGACCACAATGGCCGTATACTCTCCTGATGGACTGTACTGTATGATATGATTTGAGCCTCGGAATAGCTCTTGCATCTCCCCGTGAGGGCCCAACACAGAAACCCTGATGAAGAATCACTCTCTGAGAAGCCTGACTGACTACAGAATGTATGTTTCTACTTAGAAACACAGACCCACACACTAAGCCTGGGCGATATATAGATATTTAATTTATATCGGTATATTTTCAAAAGAGATATATAATTAGACAATATCGTTTATATCGATATAGTTATATTCACACCTTTTTTCAGAGTAGCCAATGAGAGAGCAGATACTGAGTCACT
>JAODUK010042605.1:0-19628 GCA_027564635.1 Typhlichthys eigenmanni
TGTGTGTGTGTGTGTGTGTGTGTGTATTTACCGGGAGTTTAAAGGTGTGAGAGTGTGCGTGTGTGTGTGTATCTAACAGGAGTTTAAATGTGTGTGTGTGTGTGTGTGTGTCTAACAGGAGTTTAAATGTGTGTGTGTGTGTGTGTGTGTGTGTCTAACAGGAGTTTAAATGTGTGTGTGTGTGTGTGTGTGTATCTAACGGGAGTTTAAATGTGTGTGTGTGTGTGTGTGTGTATCTAACGGGAGTTTAAATGTGTGTGTGTGTGTGTGTGTGTGTATTTACCGGGAGTTTAAAGGTGTGAGAGTGTGCGTGTGTGTGTGTATCTAACGGGAGTGTGAGAGTGTGCGTGCACGTGCACAGCATACCTGAGGGCCGTGCCTGTCATTGAGACCTTGTCTCCAGAGGTGTTGTAGCTCAGCTGCAGCACCGTTATGGAGGGTTCTGCTTTGTGGCGCTGCATGTAGAACGGGCAGCTGGAGACCACCGCTAACTCGTACCATTTGCCCAGGTACTAGAATGGTCACGACGTGGTCAGAGACGGCTCAACGCACGACCGCATTCGATTTTTGGAAAGGCATTTATGTATTTATACGTTTTCCTGCTAACTGAATTTAATAATGTAATTAAATTATTTAGAATATAGGAGTGATGTCAAATAGCAGATTTTTGGTAGAACATGTACCTGAATAAGTATACATTTGTCAAAGTAACAGTCATTCAAGGTTTATTAAAGACACTATTGTAAAGAATCATCCAGTTCTAATTTCAAATTAACTACCAAAGCGGATCACTGATTAATTTGGTTCATTAACATAGAAACATTTACAGTAGTGCAAAGAGAATTGGCTTGAATAAATAACTAAATAAATATTGAATAATCTCTGTAAACCTAAGGATATAAGGTACCTGTGCCTCGTCTTTGTCACTATACCTGACTAACATACTTACCCGGGTAAGGTTAAAGTTCTCCTGAGTCGGGTGGAGAGGGTTGGAGGGAACCGGAGCCCCATGGAGGGTCCAAACCCACCCCAGAACCAGGAGAGGAGCCACAACCCAAACCGTCTGCATCCCACAAGCCTTTCTGTCCACATGGAGCTGAGAGAAGTCAGAAAGACCAACCGCCATCCAAACCCCCCTCCCCCCGAATCCCAGTCTTTCTGGGCTAAGGACCAACAGCACTCGTGCTATGACAAACTATGCTTAAAGTAAACAAAACCAACCAAAAGAGCAAAGTTCAGATTTTGGGTTATCTCCATCTCTAAATATACAGGGCATGTTGTGTGTGTGTGTGTGTGTGTGTGTGTGTGTGTGTGTGTGTGTGTGTGTGTGTGTGTGTGTGTTTGTGTCACTAATCAACAGTTGACTGTTGCAGCGTGAATGTGTTTTAGAGTGGTATTCCCTTCAATCCAGCATTCTATTAACAAGCAGCAAACACACACACACACACTCAGACCACAGACTGTGCACAACACACTGTTTATTTACCTATGCCCACCTATTTTATTGAAACCGAACAAATATCCATGGATATCGAGTTCAACTAACATACAGTACATACTGTGCTTTCACCAATGTTTGCAATACGTTGGACTTTGACAATAACAAAGCACTTTACACAATGCGGGTGCAAAACATCTTGATTGATTTATACAGCATGATTAGACAGCATCTCGCAGGCATAAAGGCAGCGGACAGAAATTCAAGGTGCTCAGTCAATGCACTGCAACTGGATGCTGCAAAGATCACAGATGTCGTCGAGGCATCTAGAGGCAACTACAGAAAGACACGGGATGGAACCAGGGAGACCAATCATAAAATATAACGTGAGCACGACTTCTCAGGTGAAAATTATTGTGTGAGATGCGTGGTTAAAGGTGTAGTCAGTCACTCTGGAGAACGCTTGTTGATATTTGAACTGGATCCAATCAGTGCCATATAGGGTATTCCCTCGGGAACTCTGCCCCACACATTGGAAATACGAGGTAGCATTGGCTTGCTTTTATTATTATTATTATTATTATTATTATTATTATTATTATTAAGTGTATCCTTGGCACGCTCCCCATCACGTAACACCAGCTGTTACATTTTGTGTTCAGGAGACTTGTTGTCTATACCCATGGGTTTGTATAGAGCTAGGTAGAGAGCTCTTAGCTACTCCGTACATACGTACACACATACATACATACATACACACACACACACACACACACACACACACACACGGTACATACGTACACACGGTACATACGTACACACACACACACAGTACACACACACACACACAGTACATACACACACACATACATACATACATACAAATTCTATACATTGTTTCCATTGTTTTTAATTGTACTATTATCTTAAATATTTGTATCAATTTCATTTGATGTTTTCATGTTTTTTTGGTTCATACTCTTGTGTTCAAGAGTGTTGTATATAGGCCTATGTGTTTCTATGTATGACTGTTCATGAAACACTACTGAAACACACTTCTCTCTTGAAAAAAAGGCTTTTCATTTCAATGTGATCACCTGGTTAAAGAAAGGTAAAGCCGATTGCCATTGCAGTCTGCATCACTTGGTTTGTGTTCCCATTTACATTTAAGGACAGGGCTGTGTAGTAAGTAACACCAGTTATACTTTCCGCACACACACAGAAATGGCATCCATCTGGCATCTAGCAGCTATTCGCTGAATTTGTACAAAAAGTGTAGTGGCTTACAATTGCTGACGATACCTTTAATATTCACACAGTGTTTATTATTCACATGAACACCTACCTAGCGCACAGGGCCTACAGGGCAATTCTCTGAAAGAAATAGCAAAAGAAATAGAACAATAAATAAATACATTCTCAAAAATATACAAACAAACTTTGAACACATTTTTCTGTCACTCAGACGTGTACTCCTTTAGATTACCTGCAGGGGGCGGTAAGAGAATAGATTCCCTTGGAAAACCTCGAGATGTTGAAAAAGTTTTAAACTTCTGCACGATCTCTGGTCTGACCCTGTGAGAACGACCTGTAAAACAAACAGACAGATATATAAATCCAAGCAAGCAGTTGGACAGATGTAGACACATACAGCCAAATATAGATGTTCAGATTTAATAACATGCAACAACATACCAAAAATAAAATGTCTGTGTGTGCATCTCACCATAAAGTGCGATTTGAGTGTACTCTCGGTCAAATTTCTTGTGCTTGAGCACCATAGCATATTCACTGTAGTTCGTTTCCACAACTGTGACATCTTTCACCTTGTTATGACCTGACAGTGAACAATAATATTATTAATAATAAGTATTTCCAAAAATATCCTAGTTTTCGTGTGAGATCTTTGTTATAAGACTACTAGGGCTGTACCGAATACCATTTTACAGGTTTCGAATACTTCATAGCCTGTTAAAAATCAAAGAGGGTGGGAGGACCATTTGCGGGTTTTTAACATAACTGTACAACAGCAAGAACAATAAACGCTTTTAGCTTTCACCTTCTTGTTACATTCCCAGGATCCAGACAATCCAGTCAAATATTTAGTCCAAAACACATTAATACATACTGCATGACCTGCTGTTGCATTAATTTTATATTAGCAGGCAGATGTGGTCTTCCATTCATAGCTTCAGTGACTACGCATATAAACATAGCCATGCTCTCAAAATGGCTGCTTTGTCTGACAATTGACCCAATCTGAGCTGTCCAAAAACATATATTAGTCAATAAGAGAGCCAATTGCAATTGATTGTGTTGACAATGTAGGGCAGGCATGTGGGTTTATACAGAGACAGTGGGGATTAATGGGAAACCATGCATAATGTAAGAAAAAACTAATACCAGAATCCCAATATTTAAATATGAATACATACCCAGCGAACAAATCCCCGAATAATAAAGTATTTGAGGCTAGCCCTAACACCTACAAAGCAAATTATCTGAACGAGAGCAAACAATATACTTGGATGGTCTCAAATAGTTGGATTATTTAGTAGGTATTTTGCAGTGAAAATACAATGCATAATAAAATATTAGGTCTAGGTAAAATGTTAGGCCTTTGGATCTCATATCACAACTCTGCTGAATGAGCATTGCTCAAATGCCCTAGATTAAATGTGTAATCTGTATAGTGTTCCACTAACACGATATGAACACAATGTGTTGATAGATAGTTTGTGTCCTTTCCTCCTCAATATGCCTGAGCGAAATATTTGGTGGCCCTGGACAATGCTGTTTGTGTCCACTGGGAGTCGCTCATGCTGCAGAAACGGCCTTTGCCCTCTGCTAGCTGCAGGCTTTCAGACCAGTTAGGTTAATGTTAGGTTTCATGTCGCAATAGTGAACAGGGGCAAATAGCTAATGAAATATTTGGTCTACTAAGAAAGTAAATAATCTGGCTATAGTGTCCAAGATGTCAAAGGGAATGCTAGTCTTTAAATGCTCAATGGTTTTAAAAACTCTCACCTCATGACTTTTACTGTGGATTGTAACATTGTAACATTTTGTGTCTTTTCACATTGGTGTACAGCCCTGAGTCTCTCCTTGCGTTATCTGTTGTAATCCACACAGCGTAAAAGAGCTGGACATACTTGTGCTGAAGTAGGTGAATCGTCCGGGTACGTTGGTCCTCTCATATTGGTACAGTTTGCTGTAGCATCCTGCGCCACTGCAATAGCACAAATAACATGAGCCATCTGCCGTCAGAAACCATGCGTTTGTTTGTGTCTCAGTGTGCTCAACACGTACATGCTTGTCTGTTCAGACACACACACACACACACCTGCACGCACACTGACCTAGGGGCCCACATGGTGAGGTTCACATTGCCGTTAGCCAGGGGTGTTATTACCCCCATGTAGGCTCTCAGTTTGTCTCTGTAGGGGACGAAGCTTGGAGCGTCATAGGCTAGACCCACGCGGTACCACCTGCCGGAGAACTACACACACACACACACACACACACACACATTATGAAAGATTCCAACATAGCCTACATTTGTTCCCGCAAAAGACCTTGGGCAAATCAGTGGACGACGCATCGACCTATCACAGGCATGGGCTGAGGCATATGTGGTGGATGTGGTGGGTCATTGAATCCAGCAACCCAACATGGCTGTGGAATGTGGAACGTCTGTGCGTACACATAAAGGGGAGAGATATAGATCACGTTAACCTCTGGTGAAGTTTGGAGGAGATCGTGTTTCACAGAAAGAGGATTAACGCAGGTCTCTGTCTCGGCCAGTCATACACACACACACGCACGCACACACACACACACACACACACGCATACACGCACACACACAAACACAGCCACATACACACACACACAGCCACACACACACACACTCACACACACATACACCCACACACACACACACACACACACACACACACACACATACACACACAGGCACACACACACTCAGGGAAGCAGGGGTGAACTCCCAACAGTAAATAGTGAGTGCAGATAGTCAATAGTCTGCTTTATACAAACTAACATTTCTGGAAGCCCAGGATTTCACAACACCAGGAGCTAGCTATAACCCCACCAATGACACGCTCTTTTTTTTTTTGGATTTTGAACTGATTCAACAATGAGCTTTCTAACAAACTGTATGACCGTTGCATTAGATAACTTATTTTTAATGGTGAAATTTAAACGTCGATTATTATATTAGTATTGTAATTGGTCCCTCTAAGGGAAACCAACATATATATCGGACTACATAAATATCGTCAATGTACTGGCAGTACAAAAGCAGGCATATCTGTTACAACTGAAGTGAAAAATAGTTTAAATCTTAACTGAGATTAATCATAAACAGACTGCAGTTGCATTTCACGACCAGATAGCGTGAAGATTTAAACAAATCCATTTTTTTTTTCTTGAAATCTAGTTTTTCTTACGTGCGTGTGTGTGTGTGTCTTACCCTCTGCAAGTTGAAATCCTTCTGTGGCTGAACGTCGGCATACACCATCATCATACACGCTATTGCCATGACGACTGTCATCTCGGAGATCCTCATGGCTGCTGAGAGGTCACAGGGCAGACATGGAGAGAAAGAAAGAGAGATATATGTGGAGAGAGAGAGAGAGAGCGAGAGAGAGAGAGACCGTTTCCCAAGACTGGGCTTGAATGTTTAGCAGCCAGGGCACAGATGTGGAACCCCCCCTCTTCTCCCACGCCCACACAACACTCCATGATTTTCCTACCTTGCCACCAGCCAATCACCTTTCAGCAGCAGCAGACAGAGCAGTCAACTGTTAGAGCTAGAGTCTACAATGGGGGGGGGGGACATTGCTTTCCAAACGTACCTGGCTTACATTGGGACTGGTAGTGTTTAACATCGTGTTATGATCCGTTTATGGGTCGGTACATACAGTATGTACTAGTATAAATCTACATTCCATCTTAGAATGAGTGTCAATGCTTCATCAGTCAGTATGAATAGAAACCATAAGACACAACACACACACACACACACACACACACACACCTACATGCTAGAGCCTTATTTTGCACATCCTATTGGTTGGCATCCAGTAGGATGTGTTGTGTAATAATGTTCCCTCCGGGATTAATAAAGTTTTGTGTCATGTATAAATATATCAACATGTTACATAATTGGCAACCCATTGAGTGGATGCTGTCAAAATACCTTACAAGCAATAAGGGAAACATAATACCCTTGATATTACATATTATTATGGGTTGCATATAGACATTGTAATGATTTTTATTTATTGTTGATAAACAGAAATGGGCACACACCAAGAGCAATGTCACAGTTTTGTCTCAGATAAATGTCTTTGTCAGGATAGACAACCATGGCTAAAAAGGTGTAAAATATGAAATTCCTTATATAACATGTCTAGTTGAGGGTATTTGGTTACTGCCTAAAACACAGTTGCACACACTTTTTATATCATTTATTTGCCATTTGCAACATAGCTTTTATTTAAGTTTTGTTCAAAAGCATGATCTATACAGCGAGTCGTCTGAGCAGGAGGACGTCAGTGTGTTACACAAACACACACACCTCACAGTATACACAATGCACATACTAATAGCTGCTGCCTGCAAACACACAAACAAACAAACAAAAGCTTTTTCTTTTTTAAAGGTACACTCCTTGATTGAGTTAGCAGGATGGAAAGTCTCTGCCCCAGCTCACCGTATATATATTTAAACTGTCCACAGAAGTGTGGGCAGTAGTATAGCGCTGTGTTAGTCACTCAGAACCACCCAGGTGTGTGTGTGTGTGTGTGTGTGTGTGTGTGTATGCTGTGTGTGTTGCATTGTTGAATTTTCAAAACAAAGTTTTTTATAATGCTAGTTTCAGCCTCCAGGGCAGGTTAATTGAGCAGTGTACCTTTAATGCAACAATAACTCACTCAGCAATTTTGCTCGAGGAAAATTGTTGAGTGAGTTTTTGAGTACCACAACAGAATAAAAAAAAAAAAAACAGAAAAGTGCAAACTGTGAACAGCTGAGAAAGGGTCGGAGGTCACATATCATGAGGAGCAGACCACTGAGAAACATATGTGTTACATCAGGTCAGTATCCATTACCAAAGATTAAAGCTACAATCTATAGATTTCCATCTTAGGTAAGTGATCCCTTCCAAACCAGTGGATGTTGAGGCTTAGTGCTGTTTTGACATGGAATGTGTCACTGCAATGCCAATGCGTTCATGAACAGGCAGTAAGAGTCAATATTGCATTAAACCAATCAGCAATAATCTCAGCAGCCAAACTGAGATTTATAATTATGAAACCTTAGAGATTGCAGCTTTGAATTTTTCATACATTTTGTCTGGTGAAATAAAAATACATCCATTAGACTAACAGAATGATTTAAATGTCCAAATGATTCTGGATAATTTTTTTAATTGATTAGCAACTGTAATAGCTGTGGTCATTGATGTAGTCATCGATGGAACACTGATTAATGATTAGGAAGCATAAGAAAAGAAGCTTTTACTGTTACCGCTTATCACTTTGAAAATCACACCTTCCAAATGATAATCCATCTCTATTATCAAACACTAGTAAGGAATGGGTAAAGATCTTCCTTGTCCTAGGGAGGTTTTCAAAACAAAGCTGTTCAGGCTTCTAGTTCTTCTAGCTCTTCTGGGTTATATCTCCTGTTCTACTGTAAATGAAGCCTTTCTTTCCTAAACATTTATAAGAAATGCTATCCAGAAAGCATATACCGTTTGTGTTTCCTAGTGACTTTTATGTAAGGAAAACTGTCTGAATTTCTATGACATTTTACTTCATTACAATGTGTGCAATGACTGCCCAATAATGCACAATTCTCCTTAATTCACATCAATAAAAGATGCGGTTTCACACAGAAAAACAAATCACAAACGACAAATATAGCAGTCGCACAATCAAACTAGAATTAACATCTCTGTAAAAAATAATTTAAACTTATCGTTGAAAAACTAAAAAACAAATAAAACAAATGGGAACATCTCATTCAGACTACTCTGCAGTGGGGCTGTTTAGTCATGCGCCCCCCGGTGGTCGGGGTTGACAAGTGCAACCCTGAGACTCAGAAGCATCATAACAGCCGAGCAGTGTGTGTCGAGACACATCAATATCGTTATTTGCAATCATTGATCGCCCGTTCGTTTTTCCCAACAGTCGTGAAAACATTTCACACTCATTAAGAATAAATACAGACAGCTCAGAAAAAACAACGATCCACGTTAAAACATAAAAACAACAAAAAAATTAAATAATATCAAGCAGGTGAAAACATATCCGACATTTCAGTAAACAGTCTCTCCTTCTTGCTGTTTTACATCATTGTCACAGTCGGATTTCTATCATCAAGGTCTGGCTAAAAAGCTGAAACACCTCAAATCCTAAAACAGTATTTGAAATGTTTTAACAGAATCTTGCCTGCTTTGACACACACAAAGTCTGAGAACATGCCAAGCGTGTCATTAGGTGGAGTGTATGGAGAAGCAGATGAGACATCTATCAAACACCCAAAATACATCAAGCAGATAAAAATCAGCACCGAAAAATAAAACAAATATATAATAAAACCCAAACAAAAAAAAACATTTGGGCTTTTTTACGTCAAACTTACATCGAACTAAATCAACTTGATGTATTTTAGGTTGAACACAACACACAGGAGAAACAGCGATGCAAAGTCAGCGACGAGTTATTGCAATGGAGTGTCTCTGGACAGAAGTACATATGGGAACACAGTAAGCAAGATTTAGCACTCATTTACATGCCAAGAATGTGCCTCCCACTTCCACATTGAGTGTGACGTTCCAGTCAGAATGCAACAGAGGCCACAATAACTGAACACAATGGCTAGATGCTAATGCACTGTACATCTTTATACCCATCAAATGCAAGCAAGAGGTGTACATCTTAGTATATGTAAGAGGTGAGATTTAAATCTAGGAGATAAACTAAAATCGCAAGTGAGACACATGGGCTCGTGTTAACCTTTGACCCAGTAAGGCAGAGCTGTCTCCTCCTACAACCTCGGATGGAGAGACGACACCATAAAATTTAAATCATGGATGACAAAGTATATTTACACCTTCAGTTTTTCCACGGCCACCCATTAGCCCAGCATAAGTGTCTTAAAGTCCACGTCCCAAAACCAAAGGAGTTCCGTGGTCTTGTCCTGCAAATATGTTCCTCTTCGTGTGTTTGGTAGATACATAGATAAACATATGAGACATGAAGTTCACCTCAAGAACAGAACCTGCACAATAAAGTAGCCTCAGCCGTCACTTCTACAGAAAGAAAATAAACTCCACATCACACTATTTCTTTGTGTATTTTAACCAAACCTGTCTTATGTTGGTCCCTCATTTTTATCCTTGTGCGAAAAACAGTTAAATAAATTTAGTTTGTGTTCCAACATATAAAGTTAATTGTATATGCAATAGCTATGAAATATAGAGTTAAAATACATGCAGAAATGCTAAGAGAAAAACAAACTGCAATGCAAGTAAAAGCTTCCATAACACAATACAAATAATACAAAATAACTTTCCCAAATACATATATAAAAAAAAAGATTTCTACAACTTAATATATTTGGTGTGATGGAGGCATTAAATAGAAAGCTTCATTGTACATCAGCTCATTATGAAGCTGATTATTGCACTTTACATTGCTTAGTCTTCTGATATTAGTTCTTTATGGATTAGATTTAATGCCCTTTGTTCCGTTGTTCCCTTTTTAAAACAATTTTATTATACCCCCCCCCCCCCCCCCCCCCCCGACACACACACACAGCTGTAATGTTTGTTATGTTGTAGGAGTCACTGTCCTTTACTATAATTGGTGGGCATGACAGGCTACAACCTTACAGCGTTGCTGGCTGACTGGTTCTTCTGGCGACAGTCCGTATGGTTTTAAAGCTACAGTATGTAAGTTCTGGCCTACTTCAGAATACAAGTCAAGCAAAAAAAAAAAAAATTCTTCAAATTTGAATGAGGATTTGCCACCAGGGGGCGTCCTTGCTTGCTTTGGTTACGTACATTGGTGGCAGAGCCAAACTGCATCCTTCCACGGCGGGTTTTCAGAGACGCCGTTTCTCTAACTCATCGTTACAAAGTTATACCACAATGGAAACATTTAAAAGCCATCCAATTCTTACATACTGCAGCTTTAATGCCTACACTCAATTCAGCTCAGCATACATACAGTACATGCCAGATATGTCGTACGTAATGTCTGGAAGCTTATTGTGCAGGTTAAGTCTAAGGACAGGAACTCATGCCGCCGTGCGGGAAAAGAAACATAAAAACCCTGACAGAAGAACAAAGCCACAGACAGACAGACAGACAGACAGACAGACAGACAGACAGACAGACAGACTACAGGCTCATTCTGGTAGAACATGGTCCATGCTCTCCCCTGGGTTCGTGTTCACTTCTCAAGTTTCTGGCTTATTTATTTATTTATTTATTTATTTATTTATTTGTTTGTTTTTGTTTTCGCATGCCGGATGCACGGTGTCCCCAGGGGCCGGGAGCTTCTGGAGCCACGGCAGGCTGGATAGCAGGAGAGGGGTTTCCATGGAGACGGAGAGCTGGCGTGGCCGTGAAGCGGGCTAATGGTGCCTGGCGCAGAGGTAGGCCACAGGCGAGCGCCGGGAGAATCAGGGGCAGCTTGCTTGAGTGTGTATGGAGTGGTTAAAGGGGTTTAGGGGGGCAGTGGTTCTCAAAGTGGGCTGCTGCTTATGTTTGGGGCGTGGGGTACTCTTTTCTGATTGATATGCTTGTATTAATACGTGGTGACAAAACCCTACGGGGAAACAGTATTGTTCATCCAGCAAACATTATAGTAGATACAGCGGATATCTCGGAGGCCGTGTCCAAAACGGGGCGGGAGCCGAGCCAGAGCTGCCATGGCCCCAGTAGCGCATCATGTGCAGTGGCTGTGACGTCCTGGACAAGCATGTGTGGGTGAATGGACGGCTGGAACGGCTCCTCTGAAAGGGTTTCATTAATAAATACTACAAGGTCAACTTGTTGGAGAACCACTGGTTTAAAATACATTATGTACGGGTATGCCGGTCTAGACGCATCTATGGAAATCAGCATGGGGGGGGGGGTGGTGCTCCCAGATATCCTGGTCTCCGTTTCTTCTTCTTCCCTGTGTGTGTGTGTGTGCTTGCGCGTCAGCCAGCCTGCTCGTCACAATTTCTGTTTCCCTGAGACGATGGAGCGATGCAGCTCCTCGTCCAGCGGGACATAGCGCCTTCTGCTGGGGTCCAGGAAGTACAGTCTGTCGGACACCACCTTGGGGTCGAAGCTGTCCCGACGCATGTCCGTCTTCTGGAACTTAAATGTGCCTGGGGGGAGAGAGAGCGAGCGCACGTGCAAGTTAGTGGGAGT
Source organism: Typhlichthys eigenmanni (assembly GCA_027564635.1). NCBI lineage: Eukaryota > Metazoa > Chordata > Actinopteri > Percopsiformes > Amblyopsidae > Typhlichthys > Typhlichthys eigenmanni. The sequence continues at coordinate 11,897 of JAODUK010042605.1, forward strand.
AAGCTAATGGGAGTGCTTATAACTGGTAAGCTGCGTGGCAGAAAGTCGATCATTAAACAAACAAGAGGTTTCGTGTTGCGTTTTCTAGTATTACTGAACCTCCACTCTTGTGTTATTAAACGGAAGTTTAAAAATACTGTGAAAACTGTTATGACTTTAATAAAACTTTAAATAAAAATAAAATAAAAAAGGTATAGCCAGCTATTGCAAGCTATCACGTTTAGTCTATTTCACCAAATATCTCCTTGCATTTCGCAAGCTCACCGTTCTATGTGCGCTGAGAAAAACAAAAAGAATCCGGTACTTCTACACAACCCTAGGAACATAAAATGCCATCCATCCATTAACATGGATAAATAATGGGCAATGGTATGGTGAAATCCATGGACTTCCTAATAGACTTGGAACCCTGGGTCATGTTGGTCTGCATCTAGGGTGAATAGCCCCCACCCCTTCCAAAAGTGGAAGGTGGGCCAATGAACTCTGTGTCTCCAGTCGTTAGACTAAACCTGCCTTTAAACAAGTCTTCAGCCAAAGCAGTGACACGTGCATTGTGTGTGTGTGTGCGTGTGTGCGCCAGTTGTCCCCACCAGTCTTGTCGACCTCCGGGAGGAACCGCAGGAAGACGGGTCGAGCGTACGGCGGCAGGGACTTTTCCACGTCCTTCACAAACTTCTCCAGGTCGGTGGAGTGAGACGGGTCGGCGATGGCAGCCATGCCAGCCTTGCCTTCAGCACCTGAAACAGAAGAAGAGAAAAGGGGATATGTTATTGGTCGCCGTATAGTCCAGTCGAGACCCTGTTTTCCCCACCAGAAGACTACAAGAACCATTAGGAAGTGGGTCTGGACACTGGACAGTTTGCTAGGTGTCTGCTACGGAGCTGGTCATTGCTGCTGTTGCTACTATCTTACACTTATTACATAATAATTACATTACAATAAAAAGTACGTTGATATGCTACGCTAATTGCATCCAATGCAATTTACCAAATAAAATTGCAGTAACGTTTAACGTACAGTTCGATGTATATTTCCTAACCACACTGAGCGCACTTGCTAATAAGCCCGTTAGACAAAATATGCGCGCAGTTTATCAAAAATTAAAGATGGTAACACTTCAATTAACTCTCAAATAAACTGCGCGTGTGCTGCAAGCGGGGACCGTGTAGGTCGTAGGTCACCGGTGGAAAACATTTAAACGACAACTGCCTGCTTCAGACAACGCAGGTGCATCCCCCCCCGCCTACCCGGGACATCCACGCCGTACACAACCACGTCCTTCATGTCCAGCATCCTGCTCAGCGTCCCCTCGATCTCCGTGGTGGACACGTTCTCGCCCTTCCAGCGGAACGTGTCGCCGGTCCGGTCCTTGAAGTACATGTAGCCGCAGTCGTCCATGATCAGCACGTCGCCTGCACAAAACGAAGGAAGGGGGGGAAAGGAAAACAGAGGGAACGTTAGAGTGTCAGCGTGGGGGGTGTGGGGGGGGGGGGAGATACCCTGCTGGGTTGCCGCGGTTCAAAACTGAGTCCATGTGGTGGCCCACAGCTTGCGGCCCCCCCTGCGCAAATACAAGTGCAACAGAAATATGTCAATATCTAGTCACGACCATACTGAACCATCCTGAAACCCTTCACTGGGCCCTGACCCACCACTGCTGTGCTCTGGCCCCAAACATTAAGGGTTTCTAAGGGCACATATTTTGAAAAAGAAGAGTAAAATAAATATTTAAAAAAAAAAAGATGACAATCATAGTAAACCTAAATGACAAAGTAACTAAACTAAAAGTAACACCCATCCCAAAATAAATAAATAAATAAATAGATAGGGGTTCTCCCAGTTTGAGACCGCTGTGCCATCTGTGCACTATAGCTGGCACACAGATCATCTCGCCTCTCCTACCTGATAGATAGGCACTGTCCCCTTTCTTGAAGACACTGTTAGCGATCTTCTTGCTTGTTGCAGATTGGTTGACGTAGCCGTCAAACCTCCGGAGGGGGTCGTTCTGAATAATCCTGCCGACGAGCTGGCCGGGTTCACCTGAGGGAAGAGGGGTCAGTAACAGTCAGTTAGTGTAAGCAGAGAGAGAGAGAGAGAGAGAGAGAGAGAGAGAGAGAGAGAGAGAGAGAGAGAGAGAGAGAGAGACTCCCAGAACAGAGAGATTATTCAAACCATGTCATAAAACATCGGTACACCACTAAAGAGCGAGCGCGTGTAAATTACAGTCGGTAAATATAAGCAGTACCGTAGACTCACGGTGTTCCGTTTTCGATTTTCACTCTGTGTACGTGTTATAAATACTTTTTTTTTTTCCAGTTTCCAGCCAAATCAGATTGACTACCATCACATTTCGTTAAGACAGGATCTCAGATAGTACTGAAGCTCCGCCCAGCAGGCTTTAAGAATGGCGCTGGGAGAGAATATTTGAAGGAGTTCTATGGGATGGACCAGTCTATACGGGAGAAAGCGCTTTATGACTTACTTGATCAAATTAGAAATGTTTAAATTAAAGAAAAACAAAGAGCAAGTATTTGCATGAAAAGTGTCATGTCATGTCATGTCGCTCGAAAATCTATAAATATTTATAATGATATCAAACAAATTATTATAGCATAGTACAAGTATTCGGCAAGCGTTGCATGTGTACGTTTGTCAGTAAAACATGTTTAAATGTGTTGGATAAAGCGTTGGAACGTCTAGCAAACGTTCCACCATCCTGAACGCAGGGCAAGTCAACTGTTCCTGTTACAGCCCAGTATGCCGTTTTGCTCAACCTAGTTACAGTAACTAAGGGCCTGGGATCGATCAATTGTGCCCCCGCCGTACTACGCAGTTATGTTCAACCTAGTTACAGTACCAAGGGGGGCGGGGGCCCCGCCGTACCTGGTTTGCAGGGAATACAGACTCCGTCAGGTCCTCTGATGAGCTGCATGGTCTCCTCGTCCACCCTCACCAGGCGGATGGGGTAGACATACGGCAGGATCTGGCTGTTGAAGCCACACGCCCCGACCTGGAACAGACACGAGCCACCAGATCCATTAGGTCAGGTTGTCTGTTTAATGTTCACGGGACCATGCGATGAGACTGCCCCGTTTCATTACTGGCTCCAAACGCTTGCCACCTCGGCGTCTGTCTTCTGCTGCAAAGTCTGACCGCTCCACATACACGGCACTAAAGACCGGATAACGACACACATAACTGCTGTACATCTTTGTAAACAGCTGCTGGTCTGACTGGACTGCCAAACTACCAAATTCAATACAAACACTCCAGATTAAAAAGGATAGCTCTAGAGTCTATGGGATTAACCCATAATGACTTGAAGCTCATATGTGTTGTTTACAATATGTGTGTAGTGAGTGTGTGTCTTGATACGTTTGTAACATACAGTGTATTGTGTTGTTGTGTTTACAATGTGTGTGTAGTGATTGTGTGTCTTGATACGTTTGTAACGTACAGTGTATTGTGTTGTTGTGTTTACAATGTGTGTGTAGCGAGTGTGTGTTGATACGTTTGTAACGTACAGTGTATTATGGGTTGTTGTTTACAATGTGTGTATAGTGAGTGTGTGTTGATACGTTTGTAACGTACAGTGTATATTATGTGGAATCTAGTGAGGCCAAGGACGCATTTCCAGAAATGGATAATAAAGTTCTATCTTATCTTACACCGGGCGCCCACCAAATGCATCCACTGCGTTACGTTGCGTCGGAGGTTATTCATCGTCAATGGGCCAGTCCAAATCTATGCGTTGGGAATGTCGCACTGGTCTGCGTTGCGTTTCGAATGCCGCATGGGTTCAATATTTTAAACTCTTTTCCTTGCGTTGTATATTTCCGTTGGATGCAGAAAAATACGGACGGTGCTTGCAGAAAAACAATGCATGCGAAATATTTTACGCATTTGGTGGACACCCGGTGTTATGGTGCCTGGAGTTTCCCCAGAGTAAAGACTACATTTCCCATGAGCCTCTAGAGCCACCTCAAAGTTTACCACGTGCTCCCACCTTGTTGTCAAAGTTCCCCAGGCTGCAGTTGCACTCCGTGGCGCCGTAGAACTCGGCGATCTGCGGCACATTGAAGCGGTTGATGAACTCCTCCCATATGGACATGCGCAGGCCGTTGCCTAGCGCCATCCTGACCCGGTGTTGCCTCTCCGTGTCCCGCACGGGCTGGTTCAGGAGGTAGCGGCAGATCTCACCGATGTACTGGACAATCTGGAGCGGACCAGGCACAGTGGAAAGAACACGGCAGCAAATAATGCATTAATTACTGGGACGAACCCTGTTGGTGTGGAGGTGTCCCCGAGCGAGACACGGAATGTTGGACATGCGCTATATAAATGCAGTTTACCGTTCAGTCAAGTTAATTTATTTATATAGCCCTTAATCACATTGCAGTCTCAAAAGGCTGTACAGCCTACATTTCACATTTAGACACAATGTGTAATAATTTACACATTGTGTCGTACATAAGAACTAACACATCAGAAAGATTTAAAGTGTTTTGTAAGTCAGTTAATCAAGAGTGGTCTGTCAATTGCAGATGCAACAGGAGTCCTAGGTCCAAGAAATTACATTGCATTACATGTTCCTTAGTAGCAGACCATGAAAATGTAATCATTTTAATTAATATATTAATCACTAATTGGACTCAATTGGTATAATTTGCACAACAGCCAAATAATTGTTTGATTTGAATCTGAAGCTTCTATAAATAGATTACTAGTAGACTAATACAAAAAGAAACAAGCCTACATCTTAGTAGACTACGACACCCATCCCTTGAAGGATGGGTTAAATGCAGAGAATGAATTTCTCCATGTGTACGTGAGAATACAAAGTACCTTTACCCTTTTATTTACTTACAGTACTTTAGATGTGTGACAAATATATGATTGTCTTTTTTTTTAATTTACAGCAAAAAACATAAGTTTATTTGCTTAAATAGTGTCAGTCTGTAACTCAGAGACAGTGGCAGGAACAATCCAGCCTTCCTCTAGTGTGTCAGCGGAGCGACCTTTGGCTCCTCCCTCTTGCGTCCCTCTCTCAGCTGCTAATTATCAGCCTCACCTGTTGCCCAAGTCCCAATTAGTCCTAGACTGTGTTCAAAATGTCCGCTTGTTCACTATACAGTGCGCTCTGTAGTGTATCAGCCATTTTGTGGCGTTGTTCGAAATCCCCACTGAATTTTTTCGTTCCCTAAATAGTGCACTATAAAATCTTTGCTAGGCTCTTGTGGTGTTGACTGGAGAAGAAGCAGTCAGATTATCTTACTACGATAGACAAATGCTGTATACAATTTAAGAACGGGCACATTTTCATTGATTAAACTGTCACGTATAAAGTGGTAAATTCACCAATGTGTTATTTCTATTTTGCGTTTAAATTGATTGTTGTTTTGGGGTCTTATGATGCTAATGTTTGACCAAATAATTATGTTGGCACCTACCGGTACAGTAGATCTGTGCAAAGCAGGCAAGTACTTCTTACTGACCAATCTTTGTATATTTTGTGTAGTATAGTCCACAAAAACATTCCTGATTATAAAGATCAGTCTTCTAAATTAGGCAAAAACTCAGTAACATGGACAACCTCTCGTATTGGTTATTAATATGTGCTTTAAAAACAACCTGTTATTTATAGACTGCTTTGCATGGATAACATTCATTTACGTTACCAATTTACTTATTGTTATTATTGAATATAGTATGCAACCGACATTCTCCCGTTTGTTTATGTGACAATAGCCTATGAATATCTGGCGCATGTAGAAGGTGGAAAAAGTGGTGGATAAGTGTCCGAAATGGCTGTCTGCCCTTATTCCCTAGTTAGTGTTCTATTTAGTAAACAATAACTAGGGAATAAGATGAGTGACCCTACTGCGACAGCTAGCGCGGAGGACAGCTCACCGTGCAGTTGTACTTGACACAGTCGTCCCAGAATCGCGAGGCCGAGAACTTCTTCCGGATGACGACGGTCATGCCATGGATGAGACACTGGCCCACGCCCACGATGTTACCTGGGCAACACAGAGGGCAATTGATTTATGTGTTGAAAATGTAAAGTGATAAATACTTTAGATTATTCGGCCATTAGTAAACACTGCACCGAATGCAAGCTGTGTGCTAATCATGTATGCAGCATACAGGCATAAGTAAACTTGGTATTGCATTTTGTACAAGAAAGTTCCATATGAATATGGTAATATTAAAGTAATTATAAATCCAAAATGAGTTATCAATTTAAAAGATTGAGTCGGCAAAGCTGGAGAAAACTAGCTTTTTGAACTCAAACACCTCTCCCTTCAGTGCCAACGGAATCATTCTCTGCTTTCCATATTCAGAGTTTACAAATACACAAATATAGTCATATAATAATATTCTGTATATTCATATAAATAATATACTTTATATTCATTTAAATAATATACTTTATATTCATATAAATAATATATTGCATTTTCATTCATACCCCCCCTTCCGATGTAAAACACACACACACACACACACAAGTACCCGCAGAGTGGTAGAGCGGGAGGCAGTCATACAGCACGTCGTCAGATGTCATGTTGAAGCCGTGGTAAACCAAGGCTGCCATCCGGTAGTACCTACACAGGGACAAGGTCACACAGAGGTCAGGCCACAGACACAGTGACACGCCCACGCGGATGTGCAGCGCTAGGCCGGTTTCCTGTCGCTGCACTCGGCCCCGCCTACCTGCTGTGGACCACAATGGCGGCTTTGGGCATTCCCGTGGTCCCCGACGTGTAGATGTAGAACAGGCGATCTGAAGCAGGCAACACAGGCGCTTGTTAATACACGCACGCACATCAAGAGTGCAGAGCTAAGTCTGTGATGTAATAGGATGGCAGATGAAGAAACCTAACCAACCAACTGTCATTATATTTGTTTATTATTAATATTATATTTAAATACTAATAAGAATATTAATATATTATTATTATTATTAATAAGGAATCAATATTCATATTATTATTTACCTTTAAATTACCTTTGTGACCTTTAAAAACGGTTTACAAAGTGCCTTGACAGTCAAAACAAATACTGTACAGGTACAGTGACAGTACTGCGCAAAATGTTAAATTATGTTAACTAGTTGCTAGGATGGGTTGAAGGTTGCAATGGTAGTCAAACCAGGTAGAACTTCATTGACATTTAGGGGAATAAATTAACCAACATGAATGCTACCAGCAGGACACTCTGAGGGAGTACTAAATGTCTTTTGTTTTGTTTTTATAGTGACTTTTCACAGGCAAAAAAACAAACAAACAGAAAAACGTACTGTAGAAGATGTAAAAGCTAGATACATTGCCTTGGAAACCATGCCTTATTAGTCAGAGGCCAGAATGGACGGACGGACGGACACACACACACACACACACACACACACACTTGAAACAACATTTCCACAGCTACAGTCAGTAGTAGTAGACGGCCGTGCACAGCAGCACAGTATAGACTGGGAGCTCCACCATTCCGCCTCCATTGGCGGACAGCGTTCAGGCAGACAGGCGGCCTGCTGACCTGTGAAGCAGCGCTGGGGCGCCTGGGGCAGGTGTGTGGCTGCAGCAGCCAGCAGGGGCTCCAGGCACTCGGCCCCCTGCGGGACCCTCTTGGGGTCCCAGTCCCCAGAGCAGAGCATGGCCACCGTCTTCCCCATGGAGCTGTGGACCTCACACACCGCTAAGGGGGAGGGGGGGGGGGGGGGGGG